>JASAMX010015521.1:0-49595 GCA_030248175.1 Microlaimidae sp. YZB2_3
GCAGAGTATAATCGACTAAATCAGAAATATAAAAATGAAATACAAAAATTTAATGAATCAAAAGAGAATAAAATTTTAAAGTCTAGAAATAAAAATAAATTATTTCAACATGTAAGAAATTTAAGAAAAAACTTTAGCGGAATAGCGCCACTAATTGACGAACAAGGAGAGCTAACAGATGACCCCCAACGTCAATGCGAACTATTAAATTCAATGTTTTTACAAAATTTTACCAAAGATAATAATACTAAAAATACAGTTACTCGTAAGTTACCTAAAAATATTAATTTTTCTATCGTTAAATTTACTCCTGAAATTGTTTTAAAAGTTTTGAAAAAACAAAAAAATAAGACAAGTAAAACTCCAGATACCTTGCCAGCTATGTTGTTTAAAGAATTAGCCTCTGTGCTAGCTTCTCCGCATTCTACAGTTTTTAAAGTTTCCCTTAAAACCCATAAATTACCTCCTAGTTGGCTAACTGCTATTATTACTCCTGTTTTTAAAAAAGGCGATCCTAGCAATCCAAATAATTATAGACCCATTTCATTAACCTGCATAGCTTGCAAAATAATGGAGTCTTGTATTTATGATCAGCTTTTCGCTTTTCTTAAACGTTTCGGTATAATAACTAAAAGCCAACATGGATTTTTACAAAAAAAATCAACTTGTTTACAACTATTAGAATCTTTTGCCGACTGGAATAAAGCCATTGAAAGCAACCTTATTATTGATACAGTGTATATCGATTTTAGTAAGGCTTTTGATTCCGTCTCTCACCAAAAGTTACTTGACAAACTTTCTGCCTATGGAATCTCAAGTGATTTGCATGCTTGGATAAATTCTTTTCTTTTAAACAGAAAACAAAAAGTCGTTATTGACGAAAGCTGCTCTAGTTACTGTGATGTTATGTCAGGTGTTCCTCAGGGGTCGGTCCTAGGACACTCCTATTTTTGCTATATATAAATGATTTACCTTACGAAATTCAGAACATAAAATGCAAACTTTTTTCCAGACGACGTTAAGTTGTATCAAGTGAGTAACAAAACTGGAACCCAACTTTTCTACTTCAGGATGCTGTAAATAAACTTGTTAAATGGGCAGATAAATGGCAACTTCAGATAGCATCTCATAAATGCTGTATTATTCATATGGGAAATAAAAATCCAAGATTACCTGTCTTAATTAATTCTGAGCCATTAAAAATACACAATGAAACTCGTGACTTAGGAGTGTTAGTTTCTGATGGTTTAAAACAATCTGCGCACTGCAACGCTGTAGCTAAATCTGCTTTTAAAACACTTAATATAATATTTAGGTGTTTTCAAACCAAAAATCTAAATGCAATCCAAACAGCTTATCGCTCATACGTCAGACCGTTGTTAGAATACTGCACCCCTGTTTGGTCACCCTACCTTTTTAAAGATATTGATTGTATAGAACGTGTTCAACGTACATATACCAAAAGGTTATTTGCTAAATGTAGCCTTGACCGAAATTACAATTATGTTGAAAGCCTAAACTTTCTGGGTTTAAAGTCATTAGAAGAAATAAGAATACTTTTTGATTTAAATCTTACCTACTCCATTATAAATAATTGTAGTGATATTTCATTTGACGATTTTTTTAAGTGGGGTAATTATCTTGGAAAAAATGATCATGATAAAAAAATTGCATATTCCTAATGCCAAAAAAGATGTTTTTTATAATTCATTTTCATTAAGGGCAGCAAAATATTGGAATACGTTATCCCAAATTATTGTAAATTCTAGCAGTTTAAAAAGTTTTAAAATAAAAATAAAAACTGAAAATTTTGAAAAATTTTTAAGATTTAGCAGACACATTTAGTAGCCTTTGGGCTCTTGTGTTCTCTTCCCTTTATTTTGTAATTTCAATTATTCACTTCGAAGGATTTTGGATTTTAGATTTTTTTTAACCACATATTACCGTTTTACACGTTTTTAAAAAAATTTTCTTCAAAAGATAACTTATTATGTATAGTGATGAAATTATTTTTTTAGTTCTATTTTGATGTAATTTTAAAATGTATTTGTTTCGTGTTTAATTGTACTTTCCTTTGTGAAACAGTTGAAATGTATTAATAAAGGATTATTATTATTATTATTATTAAAAAATTTTAATTTTGTAAATGAGAAGTCTTAGAACAATTATCCACACCATAAGTTGTTTACCTTCAAGCAACAATAACACGTTGATTTTGGTAATACTATAGATTCTGTAATCTTATTTTGTTTTATAAAATCATGTAGCAATGTATTTTGTTTCAAAAAGCATGTATGCTTCCTATTTTAAAAAAAATATATAAGTACAAATTAACCACCCTACTAATTATTTCTTTTAAATAAATTATTTAAATATGTTTTCCACGGTTATATTTTCTTATTTTAACGTTTGCTTTTTTGGCAATCCTAATTGTTTGAAAGGAATTATGTTATAAAATTTAGTTTATTTTGAAATAATTTTGTGACTAAGTCATGTTGTATTGTTCCAAACAATATATAATTTTGAGCTAATTTATTAAAATAAAAACTACCTTGACAATCTAATCCATTTCCACTGAACCCAGAGAGACATTTACATGAATAACCACCTTCAGAGTTTGTACAATCCGCATTTTTGTGACACTCATTAGTTTGAAGTTCACATTCATCGACATCTTGATAGAAACATAAAGTTTGTTTTAGTTGTTGTTGACAATTGTTTTTTCAAAACTGGGTTATCTGAGAATGTTAATTTTGACGTTATATTGGTGTTTCTATTAATTTCAGATTTTATTGACATACACCGGTAAGGACGACTCTTGAACCTGCCTCCGCATAACTGGAGGCAGGTAGGAGGGTGGTGGAGGCAGGTAAAGCTGCCTTGTGCAGGCAAGAGGCAGGTGGCCCTGCCTTCTATGTTGAAGCATATACAGGTTATGAGGCAGGTAGGAGGCAGTTAAACCTGCCTCAGAGGCAGGTAGGAGGCAGGTAGGAAGCAGCCGAATTCTGACGAAGGAAGGTAGGAGGCAGACAAAAACGGTTTTTCACAAATGAGGCCCCCGTCTTTACTGGGATACTTTGAAGACAAACAACTGAGATATATTGATTGATTTCCTAAGAAAATATGGCTGAAGTAGAATGATATTTTGCCAACCACATACTAAATTAGCTATAATTTATTCTAAATAAATTGTTATTTTTCACAAGTTTTATTTTATTATTTAAAAGGTACATAATAAATAGTAGGATTTTACCTCTGCAAACAGCGCCATTTCCAGCATAACCTTGGTTACATATGCATTTAAAGGAGCCTTTAGTGTTTTTACACTCTGCTTTCTCGTCACAGTTGTCTTTTTCCAACGAGCATTCATCAATATCTATAGCAAGTTTTTGTGCCATTTATTAATACTTCTTATTTACAATAGTTTTTTAGTTTAAAACTGTTTTCACAAAATAGCTAGACTTTGGAAACTTAGAAATCTAAACATAATAAAATTCCATTAAGGTTTTAGTTTCATTCCCACTCTAGCTCCAGCTATTTTTTCAAGAGCTCTGTACTCTTAGGTTTTTAAGACTTTGTAAATTGTTCCTTCAAGGTTTCCAAAGATTGTTTAAATTTTTTATCAATTCTAAGCTTTTTTATTTTTCTATTTTTCTATTACCTCTGCAATTAATGCCATTGCCAATGTAGCCTTCGTCACATTTGCAGCTATACGAACCAATTGTATTGCCACATAATGCATTTAAATGACAATTGTGGGTTTCAAGGTGACATTCGTTAACATCTAAAATAATATGTATAAACATATAAACATTTTTAGTTTGTTATCATTATACCTATATTTTTTTAACAAATTCATTCTAAACTATAGAGAATCATGACAGTTAATTCAATGTAAAGGTACACAAAGATCACAAGAAGATTTAAAATAATTTGTATAAGACGTTGGTTAATGCAAAAAAAACAATCATAATACAGGAAAATAACATAAAAATAAACCATTTTATTTTAGAAACCAACTGGTTGTGCTTAATGTTTTTTTCTTCCTCATTTTTTTGGTCTAATTCAAATTATTTTCAATTCTTCTCGAGACCTTTGTGTACATTGAAATAACTGTCGTGATTCTTCATAAAATTAAAGCTAAACCTTAGTTCTTTTTAACGTGTTCTTACTTAGAACTAACTGCATAACAAATACTGGTGAGCGATTACCTTTTATTAAGTTTTAAATTTTAAAGTTTTAAATTAAATTTTTGTAAGTTTTCAAAATTAAGCAAAATAAATAAAATAACTTAGGTAAATACCCTTTGCTTACATAATAAACATATAAGCCAGTATCACAAGATTATAATATTACTTATAATATTATATATTATAATATTATAAGATTATAATAATAATATTATAATAATAATATTATAATAATAATAATATAATAATATTATATATTATAATATTATAAGATTATAACATTATATATATATATATATATATATATATATATATATATATATATATATATATATATATATATATATATATATATATATATATATATATATATATATATATATATATATATATATATATATATATATATATATATATATACTTTGAATTTAGAAGAAAAATTGCTAAATTTGGAAGAAAAAAACATGTGCACAAAAAAGAAATGAAAAAATTACAAAATAATAACAGTGAAATTAATATTAATTTAACTTCGCATAGTTTTCCATCACCACTGTAACCAGTTTTACAACTACAAGTGAATGACCCCTCAATGTTTTTGCAAACAGCATATTCAGAACAGTCAGCGGTCCCCAGAATGCATTCATTGATATCTTAAATTGTAACATATTAAACGTAATAATAATATATTTTGCTATAATTATGGCTGTTTGCTTAAAACCTATTGAGAGTTGAGAAATAACCGTTGGCTTATATTTTAAATGTTTTACACTTACATAGTCAACAATTTTTCTTTGCTTTTTTCATGACTTTTTTTAGGCTAATCATGTCCTTTAGAATTTATCATCTTTTATATTGGCTGAAATATTTTAAATATAATAGATTAAAAAAAATATTTGTGTGCTGAAAAGTGTAGAACTTGTTGAAAAACACTATTTTAGAATTCGAAAAACGATTTTTTTTGTTAATTAAAGTTAAAAAATTCCATCATGAAATTATTAGGATAAAAAAAATTATAAAAAAATTATAGATATGACAGTAAGTTTTTAATCTAATAATCATAAGGGTATACCTTCACAAACAAAACCATTTCCTCTAAAACCTTTTGGACAGATGCATGAATACGAACCTTCTGAATTAATGCATTCAGCTTCTTCATCGCAGTTATTATTATCAGTTGAACATTCATTAATATCTAGAAAGATGTATAACTTAGAAATCATATTGCTCGTTAATATTTAAACTGTGTAAAAAATTTCACCCTCAAAAAAATATTAGAAAGTGTTGCAAAATACCTAGGCATATCTTTCCATCACCTTCATAACCTTCAGGACAATTACAGCTAAAGGAACCATTTGAGTTTAGACAATCTGCAATTTTGTCGCAATTGTGAATTCCATTATTGCATTCGTCAATATCTAAAAAGCCATATTTATGGTATAAAAATACCAAAAATTTGTTTGATTTAAGACTAAGTCGTTTTTTCCTAATATGTAGAATATATAATTTTTATTTAAAATTGTAAACACTAGTGATGTTTCTACCCTCAATATCTTGTTCCGCTCTTACCATTTTAAGCGGAGAGAGCTCTGAATCTCAGCCCCTTGATTGAGAAATTTCACTCTTATTGAAACTTTAAGTATGTTTTATATCTTTCTATTAACATTTTTAAGAGCTAGTTTTCTTGTTTTAATTTTCTGTAGAAAACTTTTGTAGAAAATTTATTTGCAAAAAATTTTAGACAAAATACTCAGTGGATTTAACTTAAAAGCTTTTTTTAACTAAAAATTAGTAAATAAATTAGTAGAAAAAAGTATAGGACTCCAGAGCTTCGGGGATGCTTTGAAGTTCAGCAAAACAGAGCTCTTTTTTAAAAAGCAGTCTTCTTCCGAAGTTTCTGAGGTCATAATTCTGGAGAACCTACAGGTAAAATTGTCCTAGCTGTGACTCTCGCCCTGTTGTATACGTCAATAATTCCTCAGAATTGTTTTTCGTCCACTAAGTCCACTAATAAGCGTAATTGTAGCAGAAATTATGTATGGGCACGCTTTAAACTTTACTTCCGTTTGTCAAATCCAAAATGAGTTTGCAATTTTGCGAGTCCTTACAGTACAATAAACCAAAAATATAAAAGGAGTCACATGAGAATATCTTAATTTTAATTTCATTTAATGTACAGTAAAATGTAACAAGTAAGAAAATGTTATTAAATACGCGTTTTGGTGTTTTTCCAGACACATATGGACAAGAAAACTAATAAAGTTGCACTTCGTCAACGGAGTTTTTATTATTATCCATTACAACCGGAAATTGTAGCTTTTTTACATTATATATTAATAACTATTTTATAGAAAAAAAAAACGTTTGAATAAATAAATTTTGAATACAGCAGCATAAATTATTTGAATATATAAACAAATTGTTTAGCTCATTTTTGGTGACATGCAAACGATAAATTAAATTTTTTTTAATCCGAATTTTTAAGTCAGACGCATGTTCTCTTCTGCGTGCGAGGAACACTGGCCGGAAGCAAGTGGAAATGATTCATTTTACACTGCGCGCGTTCAAATGGTCTGCAGCAAGCATTTCACGGCTATGTTATATGTCAACCTTCCATCCAATAGTCTTAACCAAAACCCACTTTAAACGTATAAAATAACAAAATTTGACCAAAGATACAAGCGTTGATTACAAAATGCATAGATATACAATAGACTTCTCTACACTAAAACCACTTAATATAAAATAAGCTTACATTAGCAAAAGATTTCTTAAGTTTTTATTAAAATCAGCTAAAATTATGTTTAAATATAATAACCAACAAACAAAATTATAAAAAGACGAAAATTAAACCAGGCTTACGTTTTAAAGCTACGAATATTTGACCTGTAGTAAACACAACATTAATTTTACAACAAAAAACTATAATTTGTGCAAAAATTCAGTACATTGGCCACAAAACTTAAACTTTAACATTTTTTATTAGAAAAGCAAAGCTTTTGTGCGTTGCATGCTTCAAAACAACGCTCAACTCTAGGGTATTACTTGAAAATGTCAAAAAAAATTTAAGCATCGGCGTTATATCTATGGTCTATGCAATAAAAAATTTTTTCTTCCAAAACTCATATTTTTTTATAATTAAGAACTAAGAAATAAGTACGCTTATTTTAAGTATTTACTGACATTTTAAAGTTTTGAATGCACACAATTTTAAAACAGATTTTTCTTACAATCTTAACTTTTAGAGTGCTTGGGGAACTTAGATCTAAGGGTCCTAAGATCTAGGGCTGTTACGTAACGATTTTTCGCAACCTAAAAAAGAAGGGGAACTTAGATCTAAGCGGCGCGCAAACACGCGACCCTTTTAAAGAGGTTGTTCATTAATAACGCAACAGCTTTACTAGGACATTATAAATTCTTTTAAAAACCACTGAATTTTTAAACAATTATTGTTTAATTTTTTAAAACAAAGCTGTAAAAAATTGTTGTTAAAATGAACAATAAGTTAAAACGTTTTTTAGTATTAAAGTTACTTTATCCTATTAAATGGTCATGGTGTCGTTGTTTTTTTTTTAGTTTAGACCCTTTCTTTATTTTAAAACAATTTAGTGATAGCATTAAACTTGTTAAAATATTTTGTTGTTTGTATTGTTGTTATTATTATGTTTTATAAAATTAAATTTGTTAAAATTTCCATCACAAATAACATGGTTAGATTCAAACAAAAGTCTGAGATCTATATCTGTGGCGAAAGCCAGAATTTGTGGGTTGTTTTGATTTTGTGGAAAAAGCTGCAAAAACCTTTCTTGGTAGCCTGGCTCCCCAGCATTAGCGTCAGCAGCTCTTTTTGTCTGCTTTTGATCATCCGGAATGTTATGAACATCAGCAATTTCCGGAACTAATGCTCGTCGTGCTTTGTTTAGACCCCTTTTGACCTGGTTGAATCCTGGAATACCGTCTTCAACTTCTTCCACCTGTTCTCCGTTCAAAAGAGGAAAATTGTTGCGGATATTATTAACAGCATCGTTGTACGCTGCTCTGCCTGAAACTCCTTCATTACGAGTGCGCTTGAATGCTTTTCTTATGACTTGCTGAGCAGTAGCTTGTGCTTCCGTTCGCTGAATATTTTGGCAATAATGATCTCCATTTGGCGGATGGTCGGGATTCGTTACAATTCTTCCACCCTCTATTGTGAGCGATGGAGTAACCGGTAGCGTTCTGTCGGCTTTCCACAGTGAAAAGCATTGCTTACACCTAAATTGCTTTTTTTAGTTAAAATTAATAGCATTAATAGCAGGAAAAGAATTTACGAGTAATAATCAAGCTATTTGGCAACCTGAATTCAAGAATTTTAGTTATCAGAATTTTGATTAAACTTAAAATATTAATATTTGGGTTTCAAAGAACTTTTTAAAAATATTTCTTCCCCAAATTATTAAATACAAAACTAAATATATTTTTATAAACCCACCCCCATTAAAGAAACTCAGTGTTTTAAAATCAAAACCTACATTACTTTTATTATTTAAATGTTGCCTTAATCGTGAGTCTTGCGACACGAAATAAAAAATTACATAGCATACAGAAAAAAAACTTGTAAAAAGAAGTTTTTTTTTTAAATTAACATTACTTCTTGTCATTTGTTATAAATAAAAAAAACACGTAAAAATTGAATTTTTATTTTGTTTAAAGTACCAAAAAGGTTTTAATGTGAAATAAATGTCTTGAAATATTATTTATTAAATAAAATCAGGTGAATTTACTTGTAGGTAGATCCACCATTAGAGCGTGTATATTTGAATTGAAATTCTAAAATAACTCCAGGAAATCTTGCACTGGGATAATGAAGTAATGGATGTACATTACTTTTTGAAAGTTTAAAAAAGTTTTCAGCAAGACCATAATCTTGGGCCATTTTATAAAAATCGTGTAAAGTAACTGTAATAAAAACGCAACTTACAGATATTATGCGCTTTTTGTGCGTTAATCTTGCCATGTCGTTTACTTCTGTTTGTATCCCGGCTCAGGCGTTAATCCGCCAATTATCCTCTGGAGCTTCCTTTTTTGTACGCTTCTGTATAAGTCAAATCGTGCCTTCTACTCCAGACTTCATAAACATAATTTGGCGCCACAGTCACAGCGGTCAGCCATGGAGGGAGGGAGACTTTTCTTTTGTTCTTTCTTCGCGGAAACATTTTGTCTTTATGTGGATTTTCTTTGTTTTTTATAAACTTTATTACGAATTCATGAGTTACAACGATTCAATGAGTTACAACGATTAAATAAACCCGAAAAAATTCGAAAAAAAACTAATAATGTTAATAATGGTTTAATTAACTGTATTTTTCGTGGAAAATATCATTAACATACTTTTTTATTCACTCACATTTTAAATTAGATTTTTTAACTTGCTGCTTTTTTTGTATGTTGCGTTTTTCCACAAACATTTTTTAATGTTAGATAATTTTTGTGTAGTTTTAAAAAAGTATAATAGGACAAATTCATTTAAAACTAAATTATTTATTAGATTTACAAAAGTATTATGTTTGTTTAATTCTAATTTAATAATTTATGTTGTAGAGTTTAGAAAAAATAATTTTGTAGTTTTTAAAAGAGGGTATAATGCGTTAAAGTTATAGTAAAGCTGTTGCGTTATTAATGGACAACCTCTTTGAAAGGTCCGCGTGCTTGCGCGCCGCTTAGATCTAAGTTCCCCTTCTTTTTTAGGTTGCGAAAAATCGTTACGTAACAGCTGTAGATCTTAGGACCCTTAGATCTAAGTTCCCGTTACCTCGCTGCACGACATGGATACATTTTGTATCATTTTGATGTTCTTTTTTAGTGCTTAGGTTTTTATGTGTTAAGCGATTTTTTTATGTTTAATCCAGTTTTTAAAGTAAAAATACAGTTAAAAAATAAAACTATAAAAATCCACATTTTGAACGATACAAATATCTCAACATCAAAACTATTTGGTGCGAAGTTGATGAGACGAAAGAACTTATAGCCCAGCAATTTTCGCTCCGTTTAAAATTAAAATTTATTCGTTTAACTTGTTTTAGGTTGATTTTAAGGTTTTTGCTTTGGTTTGCTTAGGATACTGGGGAGTCGAAATTGTTTCCAAAATTGCTCATCTTTAACTTTCTTCGGCTACAATGACCGTAAATTAAGTATTTTAATAAAATAACCTTTATTTTAATAAAATAAAAATAATAAAAAATAATATTTATTTTAATAAAATAATAAGCTTCAAAATTACGATTTAAAAACGGAAACACATTTAAATCTGTCGTTCACGCCAATTGGTAAAAATTTTAACTTTTACTTGGTTCTAAGTGCTACTTTTAAGATTAAAACCGCAAAAAATTATTTAAGAATGTAATATCAAAAAGGTATCCTAGTTTCAGTTATTTATTTGCATTAAGTAAAAAGTTATCTCTAAAAAGTGCATTTTTGGCCCCTAAAATATTTTTTATCTAATAGAATAGTATCTAAATTGAACAATTTAAGAGAAAAACAAGTTTCAGCCCCTTCAATATTTGCTTTCAAAAAAAGTTTTACTGTGTAATTGACTCAAATTAGTACTTATCATTGTAAGCCTTTGGGTCAATTTTTAGTATATCATTTTGTTTCAGTTTGTTTGCAACCGTAATCGGCTCGCATACTCTTCAAACATTTACAATAAACAGAGTGATTATGAAAATACAATTTTAACAGTGATTATAAAAATATATTAACATGCCTATTTGTGTTGGTTTACTACAATAAACTATTTGATTGATTGATTCATTTATTATATATAATATGTGTATATTTATATTACATAAAGAGAATCAAGCGTTTCAAAAGTAATCAGATCTGAAAAGCAAACTTTTTAATAAAAATCGTAAATACCGCACGCATTTAAAACATCATATAAAAATATTAAGCAAACAAATTTTACCTTAATACACTAGTGTTGTAAAAAGTTACTTTTACTTTTACTTAAAGTAATAAAAGTAACGGATTTTGGATTACCTTTACTTTTACTTTTACTCGACTTTTGAAATTTCAATTACTTTTACTTTTACTCTTACTCGACTTTTGAAATTTCAAATACTTTTACTTTTACTCTTACTCGGATTTTCCTCTGCAAATACTTAAATTAATTTAAGTAAAATTTAAGTAATTTGAAAGGGTAAATTCCCCATGGGCTTTTTGTAAAGTAAATGGCAAGAGAACATTTTTTAAGCCACTAACACGCTAAAACCATTTATTTTTACTAAAAACTTATTAAAATGAAAATTTATACATAAAATTAGAAAAAATCTTTTGCCACAGAGCTTCAGAGCTTCAAAACCAGTGTTTTGCTCCGTTAAAAAAATTACTTTTATTATACTTTTACTCTTACTTTTACTTTAAAAAATAGGTCTTACTTTTACATTACTTAAATAAAATTTTGACCATTACTTTTATTTTTACTTTACTTAAATTAAAAAATTACAAATTACTTTTACTCTTACTTTACTTAAATTAAAATTTTTCAAATTACTTTTACTTTTACTTAAAATAATCCAAAATCAATACTTTTTACAACACTATAATACACCTAAACCGAGTATTTTTAGCACTCAGTAAAATTTGTTCCAACAGCATAAAACTTTTTTATTTCTGACTGTTAAAAATATTTGGTTTTAAAGAACCAGATTTTTGCGGCAATTTTACTGTTGACGTTTTAAATAAACAATACTTTAGGTAATTTCAATTGATGTTAAACAAATTAGGCACGGATTTATGTCCAGTACCAATTCTCTATTCTGTTAGAAAAAAAATATAACGCTTAATATTTGAGATTTGTCACCAGAGTAAAGAATTTTCCTAGTATTACCTTCACATAGCTTTCCAATCATTTCATATCCACTCCTACAAATGCATTCAAAACTACCAATTGTATTTTTGCAAACAGCTATATTTGCTTGACAATCATGTGTTTCAGTAGTACATTCATCAGTATCTAAATATAATAAACTGTTAACGTTTTTATTTAATTTCATCATTTTTTATTAAATTTACCTTTTAATTAAAATTAATAACTAAAGCTAACGTCTTCCAGGCTGAAATTAAGGGCGTAACCGCTCTCCGCCAGGAAAAAATAAACAATAAACCCGTAAGCGACAAAAATTAAAAAAAAAGTTTTCAGTGGTTGTGTAACCAATTATTATTTAGCTGCGTCATGTGTTTCTTAGCACGTGATATTTTCTCAAAGAACGAGTGGTTACTTTATCACTTATCTATTTTCACCCTGATAGAATTTATCTTTAAAACAATGTATTGGTATTAAAAAGAGTCCACATTACATCCGAGCATTGCTCTCAAAGGATTATAAACCAATTTTAAATTAATTGGATGCATATACTTTTGTGCTTATTGTCCCTTTGCACGAAAACTTATAATGAACATAAGGTATAGTACTTCCTAACAATGCTGCAAATGATGTATTTGAGTCAATTTGTTTAAAGACAAAAGACGAAAGCACAAGGATTTTTAACAATGACATCAAATTGATAGTGTATGATGCTTTTTTATTAGAATTTTTAAAATTAAAACGTGTAACTGAGATTTACATATAAGGCTGAAAAATATAAATACAGAAAAAGTCAATATAACCTATTTATTTGTCATTAAAAAAACCCCACAAAGTTCGACAGAAATTAAACTGAGGAACACTGCATATCGATTAAAATAAATGCAGGAGTCTAAATAAATTTTTTAAAATAAATTGCAGGAGCCTGTTTCATAAAAACCATTGTAAATTCTCAATTTACAAATCTCCACCTATTTTTTGTAAAATACACGATAAAGGTTTTTTGACTTGTAATCCAGGGGGGCATCTCTGCACACTGTTCTGCGCTGATTGGCCGCAGCCACATAATCTCATCTCCGCTGACGGATCAATATTCGCCGTGTCATATATCGTCTATCATGTAATTTACAAAAAATAATTTAAATAAATTATTTATTTAATTATATATGTTACTTATATTAAATTAATCATATGTTAATTTTAAACATATATTTGCTTTTCCTATGATTTTTTTTTAAAGTTGTTTCATTCAAATAAGGTTTGAGTTTTTTTAAATGTTCTCTTTTATCCCTTTTTCTTTATTATAATACAATAAATTTATTAATGAAAAATTCTGTAATTTTCTAATTTTGCTTCTGATTCCATATCAAACGTACTAAAAAAGCTCACTTCTTTTTTAGTAAGTTTCAAAAGGAATCTAACCATTGATAAACGAAATTTAAAAATCACAGAATTTTTTTTTAATAAATTTACTGTTTTACTATACAGAGTTGCATTACCCAAAAGTTTGCCAAATCGGCTACCAAGAATATTTTTACTTTTATGTGAAATGCTAATTTTTCATGGGATATATAAAATTCATTTTTATTAAATGCCAAAATAACCCGGTAAAGACGAGGTACCTCATTTGAGAGAAACCGTTTTTACCTGCCTCCTACCTGCCTCCATTTGAAATTTTGCTGCCTCCTACCTGTCTCCTACCTGCTTCCGAGGCAGTTTTAGCTGCCTCCAACCTTCCTCCTACCTGCCTCTTAACCTGTGTATGCTTCAATATAGGAGGCAGGGCCACCTGCTTCCTACCTGCCTCCTACCTGCCTCCTACCTGCCTCCTACCTGCCTCCTACCTGCCTACACCCTGCCTTCTAGCTGCCTCCGAGGCAGTTTTACCGGCATCCTACCTGCCTCTAGTCTTTCGGAGGCAGGTTTAAGAGCCGCCCTTACCTTAAAATAATTAGGTTTCAACTCATATTTTTTTTCATAAAAATTTCTCAATATTATTTAAGTAAAATCAATATTTTACTGATCAAGATTTTAAAATTTAGTTATTATACGGAATCTACTTATAATTTATTTACTACAGCTAAATTTTCAATAAAAAAGTACTATCTATAGATGAACTAGTACATACTAACATTGCTGGCTGTGCTAACTATAATGATGCACATCTTTTAATATAAAATAAAAAGTAAAAAGAGAAAGGGATAAAAGGAAACCTTAAAAAAAACTTAAACCTTAATTGAATAATACAACTTTTGAAAAAAAAAACATAAAAAAAGGTAATATATGTTTAAAATTAACATATGATTAATTTAATATAAGTAACATATAGTTAAATAAACAATACAACATGAATTTATTAATAATAGGTCTCCTTCTATTTAGACTCCTAGGGCCTATTTATAAAGAAGTTTCTAAACTTTTATTTTACAAATCTCCGCCTGTTTTTTGTAAATTAAATGATATAGGATATACAAACACAGCGAATGTTGATAACTCAGCAGAGATGAGATGACGTGGCTGCAACCAATCAGCGCAGAGCAGTGCGCAGAGACGCTCCGCCTGGATTACAAGTCAAAAAACTTTTATCGTAAGTCTAATGTGTTTTTGGGTGAGTTAGAAGCTAAATTATGCATCAAAATATATTTATATTTTTTATTTTAATGTAGCTTATCCATTTTAGATATTGCTGTTGGTGATGACCCTAAATTAATGCCGAAACGTTCAAAATAGTTAGAGAAAAGTCTTAAACTGCTTAGTTCTGTTATCAATGTTATATTAATAATTTACAAAAATTTTGATGTAGTTTAAATCGGCTTTTTATTAACACCTGGTTCAATTCTATCAGTGACATACCCAGGCACTCAATTCCATTTCCGCTAAAACCAATTTTACAACTGCAGTCAAAAGATCCTTGAGTGTTAACACAAATTGCGTTTGTGTCACAGTTGTGGATTTCAATGGCGCACTCATCAATATCTAAATCAATAATTTTAAATTTAACCTTCTTTAATTGTTGTTTTTAAAGAAAAAACACACTCTTATAAAAAATTTTTTACAATTCTTAAGGAATTTTAGCAAAACAAATAAAACAATAGATAGAACAGTAAACTCAAGCATAAAGCTGCATTTTCCAAAACTGATATTTTTTTAAATATTCTGTTAAGTTGGTTTACATAAATTATTTAAACATTATTTAAACCTGTGCATTGTAGTCCGTTTCCGATAAAACCTTTGCGGCATGTACAGCTATAAGATCCTTCTGTATCCAAGCAGATTGCATTTTTATCACAATTATGGGTTCCAATTTTACATGAATTAATATCTAAAACTCACACTTTATTTAAGCGACAATAAAAAACTATTATGGTGAAATTTACTTTTTAAATACCAAATTTAAAAACAAACTTCAGAAAATCTGAGTTTTGTTAACAAATAATACAAATGATTAGTAATTTAAACAGGAGCATTGAGCTGCGCAACTCCAGAGAAGACTAAATTTTTTGAAGTTTTACTTAAGACCCTTAGATTAACACCTGAGTTTAAAACTTTGGTTAATTTTTTAGAGGTAAAATTATACGATTAATCATAAAGCATATAAACAAAATTGAAAATACAACTAATTTTTATCATGGTAAAATTCTTTAAGGTAGATAAAGTACTTTTAAAATAGAAGCCTAATTTTAAAATTTCTAAACAATTTTTGACACAATTATTTTTTTATTTTAAATAAAAAAAAACAAAAAAGATAACAAAAAAAATAAACTAGAGAAGTATATAAAAATAAAAGATTAAAACTATTTTTTAAAACTTGACTTGATTGAGACTAGAGCCATGGGGTACCGCAGACGCGGTTGAGTCTAGCTGGTCAGAAAGATTAATTAAAATAAAATACAGGTTTAAGCAAGTAAAACCGGCCGATTGCTAGTCCATACTTGTTATAATAACTTCACTAAAAATATTATTATGAACATGACAAATATTAGTAGTGTACCAGAATATTTGCATTATGCGAATTTTATTAAATAAATAAATAAATAAATTTCTACATACCTTGACAAACAAATCCATTCCCATTGTATCCGAACTTACACTCGCATTTAAAAGAACCAATGGTGTTTGTACATATGGCATTATTGTCGCAGTTGTGGGCTCCGAGTTCACATTCATTGATATCTAAATTATAATAAAGCACAACAATTAAACTTGAATGCTGTGGTCTAGCAGCAATATAAAAGGGCATTTGTTTTGTCTGATAGGAAACATTGTTTTCAATGCATAACTTTCTAAACAATTTATAACTTCTTTAACTTTTATAACTTTTATAAGATACTTAGTTTTGTTCAATATTCTTCGAAACTAAATAAACAAATTTATTGTAAATGCAAATATTTTTTTTTGAGATTTTGCAAAATAGCTTATTTATACCATTTAATTATCAAAGGCGAAATGAAAATGAAATGAAATGAAAATTGTAATTGTAAATAATAATTAACGGTTTAGCATTTGTTAGGAACGCTAAAAAGCTATAATAATATTTATAATTGTGATTTAAAAGAGACTATTTTTATTTTATTTGTGTTTGTTTCTACATCATTCACTACATTTTTCTAACTGAAAACATTATTTATAATCAAACTTTAGATTTGAAAATCAAAAAAAATTATTGTATATATTTTTGGTGTCATGTTTTAAAAGTTTAACTTGTTAATTTGCTGAAAAAATATATCAGATAATATGATGTATTTCTAATTTTGAAAGGTCATCAATAATCCTAACAGTTAAAATGCGACGAAAAACACAATTGGATTTCCAATTGCTATTAATATTTTAAAGTACTAATGCTGCATATGTGTCAGTACGTGAGTTCGTTCTTGCTTGCCTGTGTTTAGTATGTGGTTGTGCATTAGTGCGTGCGTGTGGATTTATGCATGTGACACCTTTTGTAGACGGCGAGCGTGCGAAGCCTTCTGTAGACGGCGAAATATTTATCCATGTAAAGCCTATTTAATTACCCTAATTTCGGTCATTAACTTTACCATTTTTTTTTTTTAAATATTTAACGACCTATTTAATTAGCCAAAAATGTTGTCAAACCAAACACAGTTTTATCACATTATATTTGATAAATGAATGTCTATGCAAGTAATTAATAAAGCTGATGTCTACAAAGCTATAGTCAGGATATACACAGAACCATACCATAATGTATACAGAATCTCGTATTCAAACTAACTATACAATTGGGATGGATGACCTAAGGAGCATTTCTTCATAGGTTACTATTGGTAAAATACTCGAAGCTGGAAATGTAGGCGTGGTTTATTTTTTGCCTACTACCGTATATTAAATTCACGCAACGATTTAACGATGTAAACCATTTCAATCGCTTACATCCGTTGGTCCTCCTGTGCCCAGGAAAAAGAGAGCGTGCAGGTTATAAAAGTTATGCGAGTGCTTAAATTAGTTTAATACTGAAAAAATGTAAACGCATTCCCGATTTTACCGCCGAAAAAAATTAGACCGATTCCGAGACAGGGTTTCTTCTGCTATTACGCTGATTAGTCGATTTAATGGGTGAAAAACAGTTCTGAGCGATTATTGGCATATGCAAAAATACGAGAGTTAAAACTACGACAAATTTTACCTATAGGCGACCAAAATCTTTGGCCACAATTTTGTTTAATTTTTTTAATATCTCAGGTGTTTTTTACAGTATGTAAAATACAAATGTGATATCCAATTGTTTTTTCTAGCAACCAATTACTACATCTAATGTCAAAAACCCGCTACGCATGCAAAATTTGTTTACTCAACAAAGTATTTTTGACGCCATTAAAAAAAAACTTTTTATTTTAAAAATTTGACAATATTTAAAAATAAATAAAATATTTAAAAAAAAACTTTGTTAACTGATTTGTGAAAAAAATCTAAGAAAGTTTTAGAAGTGTGTTTGTCACTATTTGTTCTAGTTGCTTGTTAGTGGTAAAATTGTGCATATTTGTCAGGGTGTTTTCTAACTCAATGTGGTATTTTCTGAGAAAGGTTTAGAATTGGGTTCGTCACTATTTGCTCTGGTAGTCAAAGTGTGTATAGTTGTATTAGTGTCTGGTGTTCTTTAACTCAGTGTGGTATTATTTTCTTTCGGTTTTTTTGACATTGATTTTATGATAATGTTCGATTAAAAGGTAACATTCGAATGATAATAATAGAAAAATATTAAAGATGTTTAAGAGCCATGTCAATATAGAAAACTTTTTACTGTAGCTTGACTGATATTAGGATATTATGTTATCGTTTTAGGTAAAAAAAACAGTTACAAAGGCATTAAAAAACGTCTGTAGTTTTTTAGAGTACTGATACGAATAATACTAAGTAGTTAGTCAAATAAATATGCATTTTTTGTATTACACCACTGGTTTTAAAAAATTTAATAGGGGTTTAGTAAGCAAAGTAGACTGATGTGTTTTTTTATAGTCAATGATTTTCAACATATAATAATTTGTGGTTAGGGGACTATATTTATCTGTTATATGTCTAATTTTACTATTTTATGTTTATGCTGATATTTTTTTAATAAAAAAAAACAACTTAAACTCATATTTTAAGTTCAGAGAGTGTTGTTTTGGTGATCATTAGATTTTTTTTATGTTTTAATGATAATGTTATCAATTCCAGGTTAAATATATGCAAACATTTTTAGTTTTTTTAAATATTATAAAAATGTAAAAATTAAATGTGAATTAAGAGTAAAATCACGTTAAATTCATTCACTTTAAAATCACCTATAAAAACTTTTAAATATTTAATTAAAGGACCGAACTCATAAGCTTTAAATCCTCCTTTCTTATAGCTACTTTAGCATGAAATTTGGAGGTAAAAACTATTGTTTTTTACGTATCACAGCATTTCATGCAAAATAAATTTTAGTTCCTAATTCATAAAAATAAAACATTTGATAGTATAAATATCAAAAATAAATCGAAAAAATCGAAAATTAAATAAATAAAAAAACATACCACTGCAGAAGGTTCCGTTTCCGGTGAAGCCGTTCGCACAAAGGCAAGTGTATGAACCATCAGAATTAATGCATTTTGCGTATTTATTACAAACGTTATTATCCTGTTCACATTCGTTTAAATCTAATAAAATAAAAAAGTACATATAGAAGCAATTTGAAAAACAAAAAATATATTTTGGTTTTTTTAATCGATGAACATATAACATTTAAATAGGTGTCATAATTACGTAAATTTTGGGATTTTTCAGACGCGATCTATAAACAAGTCAGGCAAGTAATTCAGTTGCACTTAAAAAATTTAATTATAACATTATAGGAAACTAGTGTAACAGTCATGGACAATGTGTAGAAACCTATTCATATTATTTTTAATTTGTAAATGGCAATTTTTATATCGCATAACTAATAACACAAGTCTTGTTTAGTTTGAAAATTGTTTTTCCACAAAAGACATCTTGTGGTGATTTTAGAAAAGTCAAAAGCCCATTTTTTGTGATGTATTACCTTAAAATGCACCTACATTTTTTTGAATACTTATTTGTCTAATATTTATTGAGTGTTTTTTATATTTAGTCTGGATTAATTTGATAGAATAAGAAATTACTATGTAATCGATAATAAATTTTTTTAGTCAAATGAATTTTGTAAGTGTAAAGAAGTTAAGGTGAAAAATTGAAAAAATGTCGTGCACAGTAAAAGGCACGTTATACTTCGCAAAACTCTCAAAAAAGGTATTCGAAAACAAAAAGCCCCACAAAAAAAAAAAACAAAAAAAAAAAAAAAACTTTATTTGTGGGGCTTTTAAACTATTAACAACTTTTAGAGAGTAAATACCAACTTTAGTACCAAAACCAATTTTTCACAAGAAAACAAATAAAATGGGGTTTTTGCTGTTGCTTCTTATCGACTTTAAAAAAGTTAGTTTTTTCTGTCCCTATCTGGTGTTTGAACAGTTTTTTAAAAATAAATAACATAATAATAATAAGTTTTAGCGTATTAATCCGTTAGTATAATTATTTTACTACTGCGCAAGCCACACCTGGTTGTCTCATAACCCAGTAAGGACGGGATGGTTCAATTAGGAAAACAGATATTTACTTGCCTACTACCTGCCTCCATCGCAAATTTTTCTGCCTCCGACCTGCTTCCTACCTGTTTCCACTTTAAATTTATCTGCCTCCTTCAACTTCCTGACTTTCAGCATGAGAGCCTGCCTCCAACCTGACTAAAACGCAGTATTAACTGCCTTCAATATGCCTGTACCCTGCCTCCTACCTGCTTCCAGTTTTTTGAGCCAGGTTTAGGAGCCCTCCTTACCGGAAAATGTACTGTAAAACTAGTTTCTTATTAGAATTTAACTAAAGATAGTTATAACTAATTAAAAAAGCATTACCTAGACAGTTTGTGCCATTACCAGTATATCCTTTATTACAAGTGCAGTTGTACGACCCTTCCGTGTTCAAACAAGTAGCTTTTTTATGACAATCGTGTTCTTCTATGCTGCATTCATCATTATCTAAGAAATTTAAAAAAAAATATTTAAAAATTTAAATTTTTAAAAGATAAATATCCTAATTAAATCAAAATCGCTAAATATGATTGAATTTTACTGAAACCTCGCAAATATTATGTTTTGTTCAAAGATAAATACCCTAATTAAATCAAAATGGCTAATAATGAATGAATTTTAATGAAACCTCGTAAAGACTATGTTTTGTTCGATACCAATTAGAAATAAAAATTTTTTTGGAAAAAAAATAAATTCAAAATAAAAAGTTTCTTAATTTACTTAACGGCTATTTCTTTATAATAAAAAAACCTTTTTTAATTATTCAAATATATATTTTTCAAAATAAGTTTTATTCATTATTATTTATTATTCAATATTGATTATTTATTTAAAAATATTATATTAAACTTAAAATCATAAAAAAAGTTTGGATTAACTTTTTAAATATAAAGATTTTTTGCTTGACACAGCTTTACAAATTTTATTTAAAAACTTTTTATCTAATTTATAACATATTTTTTTTATTTTTAATATAAACTTACCACAGGCAAATCATATATATCTACCTGACCTCAATGATTACATAACAATAAAATAATTTTAAATTTTCCGCAAAAACGAAAGTTGCAACTTGAATTTTTGAAAAGGTAAGAATTAAAAAATTCTGCGCTTCAATTGATTTTTTAAGAAAAAAAAAACGCTTTAACCGTAACCTTAACCATAACCACATACTTTTAATTGTCCACTTATGTCTATACAAACTTAGGAGGTCAGCCAGATAATTCAACCATAACACCAAAAATCTTTGACAAAAAATTTTAAGTTTACAATTCCAAATTAAGTTAAAACTTTATTTGTTTGTTATACTAAAGTTCATAAGATAAAATTGTTTTGACAGAAACTGATATTTTATTCCATATGTTATAAGTTTTTAAGATCTTCAACAATTAGCCCTCAAAAACTTTTTTATTTGTTTGTAAAGAAAAATCTTTTGCTTTTTTAGCCCGATTTTATAAAATTATAACAGGTTTTAAGGCCAATTTTTTTACCTTTGCAGTTAAAACCATCGCCTGAATATCCTGGGCTGCAAGTGCAATTATACGATCCGGGTGTGTTGTGGCAAGAAGCCATTGAATGACAGTTTGCCATTCCTAATTCGCATTCATTTTGATCTAAAATTTAAAGGTTTATCCGTTAAAAACCCTTTAGATCTAAAACAAAAAATTATTTATTTTTGTGATTTTAACTTAAGCCATTTTTTAATGAAAAATATATTTCAGAATCTTTAACTTTTGTTTAGATTCTCGTAAGTTTTTGCACAATCTCTGGTTGATTAAGATTCAATTTTTTTCCAATAATGGCTAACGGTAATTCCCATGGACCATGGACCAATTCGGACCCAACATGGACCCGCCCATGAGGGGTGAAAGACTCACTTTAACAATACAAAACAATATAAAGTTGTTAGTTTTAACTTTTAAATGGCTTAGGCTTAGGCTTAGCATAACACTAAGCCTAAGCCTAAGCCTAAGCCTGAGGTGCAATAACAACTTTACATTGTTTTGTAATGTTAAGGAGTCTTTCCCCCCCTGGGGGGGGGACCTTTGGCCAATTGGCCTGGCCTGGGAATTACCTTTAAAGCCCAAAACAATAGAAAAAAAAACAACTAAGAACTGCAAATTTAATGAGGTAGTTAATAATTATTATACCTTTGCACTGTAACCCATTGCCAGTAAATCCTTGTTTACATTTACAATTAAATGATCCTTCTGTATTTTTGCATATTGCATTAACATGACAGTCGTTCGTTTCAATTTTACATTCATCTAAGTCTGAAATAACATTTTTTTTAAAATATTCTGCACAAAAAGTGAATATAAATTTAGGCAGTCCAATTGAATAATAATAATAGGGTAATATCAAGAATACATGAAAATTAATTAATAAAGAAAAGAAGAATGAGAAATGAAGAACAAATTATACGGGCTATGTGTGGATCCAACCTAAATGCATACGTATGCATATGTTTATATGCATACGTATGCATATGTTATGCATACGTATGCATAAATTCATATGCATACGTATGCATAATTTTTTTTAGTTATATGCATACGTATGCATTTTTCGCAAAGTATATGCATACGTATGCATTTTTTTGAAACTTTTATGCATACATATGCATAAAAGTTACAAAAAAATGCATACGTATGCATATACTTTCCGGAAAAATGCATACGTATGCATATAATTTGCAAAATATGCATACGTATGCATATTTTCGAAATTACAAAAAAGTATTTTTTTTGTTTTTTAAAAAAATATGCATACGTATGCATATTTTGCAACTTATATGCATATGTATGCATTTTTCGGAAAAGTATATGCATACGTATGCATTTTTTTGTAACTTTTATGCATACGTATGCATAAAAATTAGAAAAAAATGCATATGTATGCATAAAAGTTTCAAAAAGATGCATACGTATGCATATACTTTCCGGAAAAATGCATACGTATGCATATAACTAAAAAAAATATGCATACGTATGCATATGAATTTATGCATACGTATGCATAACATATGCATACTGATGCATATAAACATATGCATACCTATGCATTTAGGTTGGATCCACACATAGCCCGTGTAATTTGTTCTTCATTTCTCATTCTTCTTTTCTTTATTAATTAATTTTCATGTATTCTTGATAATATCAAAAATATATAATAAAAATGACACACTTAGAACAAACTTCTTTAATACAAAGGTGCCATTTAGATAATAAAAAATAAAATACGCGCATTGATTAAATTTTTTATTTTGCGCGAGGTGCTTTTGCGGCGCGAGAAAAAAAAATTAAAAAAAGTCATTGCAATCATTTTTTGTCCCATATGCGGCAGGTATATTTATTTACAATATATATTTCTTTTTTTATTTTCATTGAAATGGATTTATCGGGGTAAATATAAGGTAAATATAAATATAAGGTTTTTTTAGAATGTGACCCCTGGTCCCATTTAAATGGAATCTAATTTAAATGAGACTCATTTAAATGGGATCCTATTTAAATGGGACCTAGTTAAATGGGACCAGGTCCCATATCAATGGGATTCCATTTAAATGAGACCTGTTTTTTTCAAGCAGTTTGTTCTAAGTGTCTCATTTTTCTTTTATTATATATTTTGATAATATATTACAAAAAACAAAATTATAAAAACAATTTCAAACAAATTATAAATATTTACGCAAGATACTCTTACAAATTACTTTAAAATCATAGGTGGCACAGAAACGCCACGGGACAATTTAGCCTCGCGGTGCCGCTGACAACTATCATACATATGCTACTATAATGGCATACTTTTAGAATAAGCTATTATGAAAGCACACCTCTGAAAATAAGGGTAGATGGGCTAAAACGGACTTCAAAAATACCCAAAAAAAATTTCAAACAAAAAAATGCAAGGGTAAATTATAAATTGAAAACTACATCCACCATAGAATAAACTAAAAAATAACTTATAAATCAATTAATAAAACGTAAATCTTCTTTAATTTTATACGTCAAAGCATTGGAAAGTTAACGGCATATTCTCAGGGAATTTGATTTGAAAGATATTTGCGTGAATTAAAATGACCAATGTGCTATTATAATAAGAGTGCCGCTATTATAAAAGCTTATTTTAAAACTATGCCATTATAATAGCATACATTGACTTAATTTTTTATATAGGAGTTGCACATTTTTCGTTATATTATATATTTTTGTAATTAGTATATATTTTAACACTCATATCAAAAAATAGATATTCCTCCTTCATTACTGATTGATCAAAAATAGCGAAAAGAATTGCGCAAATTTTGTGAAAGTCAATTTTTTTATTTAGATTCTTGTTATTCATTTATTAATCAAAAATTTCCAGAAGAAATTTTTCTACATACTCTCAAACAATTTATATTATTTGAAATACAGTTCCATGTTTTAACATGTAGACTAATTCATAGGTTGAACTTAACAAAAAGCGTAAATTGTTTGACAACACGTTGAAAAACTTCATCTAATAATTTTACATTTATAGTTGTTTAGTTAAAATGCGGAACAGACAGTTAGCAAATGCGCTGCTAACATGTGAAATAATCAACCTTATTATGTAGAAAAACTCATGTAAATTATTCCACAGGACGTACTAGATTTTTTCATATGATGCAAAATCTACACTGTGGATTGCTTAACATAAAAATAGAACACATGTATAATACACAGTCTCTTCTTTTATGAATTCTTGTTAAGGCTAATAGCAATATGCTTAGAATATTAGTATTTTAACACTGTATTAGGTTTTTATATCAAAACGTGATAAAAATATAAAATAAAAAAATATGCCTATGCATTTTTTTCCATTTCCAGTAAATCCTTTTTTACAGATACACTCATAGGATCCTCTGGTATTTGAGCAATCGGCATTACTACTGCAAATGTGAGTTTCAATACTGCACTCATTGATATCTAAACTATAAATTTGGTGTAATAATATTTTATTAATAATATTATTTTTAACAACAAAAATAGCATAAAAATAAGTATTAATTTTTTAAATTAATATCATATTTATTAATTGAATTGAAAAAAATGATTATTAAGTTGTTCCCAACTGCTGTCAGTGGTTGTTTCTGTTTTTAACATAGCTTTGCAAAAAATATAGAAGCGATTTTATTTTTTGTTTTACAATTGTTTTTTAAGAAAAACGGCAAATGGGAAAAAATTTGGAAAACAGCTAAAAAAGTGGAGAGACCAACAAGTCTGCTTAGGAGGCTTTGGAAACAGGTAATTTTGCTTAGAAAGTTAGTTTAAAAACAAATGAGTCAAAAAAAAACCTTCTAACCCTAAAAAAAACTTTTCTCAAATTCAAAACCGCAAAACATCAAGTTAATATTATTATACCAACGCAAATAAGTCCGTTGCTTTCATAACCACTTAAGCATGTGCAATCAAACGATCCAGCGGTATTAACACATTCCGCGTTTTCAGGACAGTTGTCTGTTCCTAGGTCACACTCGTTAATATCTAAAATTTTGACAACAAATTAATGATTTTATTTTAAACTTTCCTAATTGCCATTACTGTTGTGCAAATAAAACTAGATGTAATATTGACAATTGGTTTTCAAAATATTTCTGAAAATATGTGTAAATATTTTAATCAACAAAATTCTTTGAGTTTTTATGTTCAATTTTTATAAACAATCGTTATCTATTCAGTGTCTTTTTTCTAAATATTACGTGTTGTTCATGTTTTTTATACCGCAGGTAATAAACAGTAAATTACAAATACTTTTTTTCAAATGTTAATAATGCTTTTCTTACTAGCATAATAAGCATAACATTATTAAATAAAATAAGTTACATACAGTGAATTTTTAAAATACAATTCTTGTGGTTCTTGTAGGTAAAAATTACATACTCACCTAATTACTTACATCATTGAACGTCCAATTAAGTTTGCACAATCCATGCATTATTATAAAAATTAATCGATACTGTATGAAAATTATTTATTATGTTGACTGATAAAGTTTGTAACAATCTACATTCTGCACTATTCAATATGCAGTATATTACATATAAAATAAAGATTCAATTATTAAAATAAATGCTGCGTTTATGTGACAGTAACCTATCAATATTTATTTCTAAATAGAAAAAAATAAACTGTAAACTGCAATTAATACTATTGAAATGCTCAAGTGATCTCAGCTCTATTACCCCTGATAGTCATTAAATCAGCATATATGTCTCATACAAAAACTGTCGATCGTCTTGAGAAACTTTAAAAGAATATAATAGGTTGCTGAGTATTCATAAGTATAAATTAAACTTAGAAGCATAGAAATAAAAGTTGTACCGGTTTGAGAATCACGCCCAAAAATATATAATTTATACTTTAAAAAAATTGAAAACGGATTGGCAGAATTATAAAACTTTTTCAAAATTGCAAACTAAAGGTTTGTGAAAAAGTTTTGTTCAGAATAACGTAGTTTTGAAAATTAATAAAAATAATAAAAATAAATGTAAAGTGGCAGTGTTTTTGAGTTTTTCAGCGATGGCAAAGTTCTTAGCCCAAAAGTGTATATTACAAAATCAGCAAAACTTGTGTATTAGAAGAACTCGCCTTATTTAATGACAAGGACACAGCTCATTTTTGAATGATTCCACACTGCACAATAATTATATAAACCACATAAAATAGGCATGTGGAAACGTTCTAATAAATTATAGAGTCCTAGATATAAAATATCAATGTAACCAAAATAAAGTGTAAAAAAATTTAACTTTTATTACCAGTACACTTAAAACCATTTCCAGCATACCCTGATCGACATGAACAGGAATGCGATCCAACAGTATTTCTGCATGTGGCCCAGTCATGACAATTATGCGTACCAAGCGTACATTCATTTATATCTTAAAATAAATTGCAGGATCACAGACTTTTAAAGAATTTATTTGGATATTAAAAAAATATGAATATCCCAGTATTAACTAGTTATAATTCTGGGTAGCAACAAATTCATAAAACAAAGGGGCTAGATAGTCTATATAAAGCAATAAAATAAAGGACCACAAATGTTTTATTTGGCCGATCATTATCTAATAGAGCTAAGGTGGAAAATATTTTAACCGTGTTATTATTTTTACTGTTCATTCAAAAAAAAACATAGGGTTTTCTGTTTCTTGGTAGAAAAATGATAGCGCTGAATACTAAAAAATATTTGTAACACAGTTCATTTGCAATATTTTGCATTCAGCAGATTTGTCTGCTAAATTTGGAGACATTTAATTTAATAGCGGCTGTTCCATTTTCACTTAAAAAATTATTGTTTTGTTTGTACCCATGACTGTTATATATGATTTACAAAAAATGCATAAGGTCTATTATAATTATAATTTTCTACAAGTATCCGTATAATTAAAAATTATTTAAGAGTTTCTTCATTAAGTTTTTTATTATTATTACATGTCTTTGCATGGCTTAGAACTCAGATTTTAAATATTTATTAATAAACTGAAAAGCTTCAACAGCTCCAACCTTTGCAGACAATTCCATTTCCGTCAAAGCCAGATCTGCACTTGCACTGAAAAGACCCATCTGTGTTTATACATATTGCTGTTGTATCACAACTATCTGAACCATCTACGCACTCATCAATATCTAACAAAATTAAAAAAAGATAAAAACAAACAAAAATTGGACAACAAGCAGGTGATGTCCTTTGTTTATGTGTCTTTTGTTTAGTATAACATACCTAAAATCAAAACATGACCAAACGGAAGCAAATTTTTTTGTTCACAAGTGGCAAAATCCCTAGCTAAAATAGGCTGTTATTACTGACTATAAAATTTTTATTCTATTACCAAAGGTTTTACATACCTTGACATGTAAGTCCATTGCCTTTATAACCATTACGACATTTACAGTCAAACGATCCTTCAGTGTTAACACAATGTGCAAGTTCATCACAGTTATGAGTGCCAAGTGCGCAAGCATCAATATCTAATTTAAAATAGTTTTAAATATTTAATTTAATTTTAATTTAATAGTTGTGTTATAAATACCTCACCATTTTAAAAATTGGACACTAAACTAACCAAGCCACAGTACGTCAGTATTTTAAGAACCCTAAATTGTCATATAGTATTTGTGATCACGTCATATAGGTTTTGCTCTGTGGAAATAGTTGTGGGAAAATCACTTTTAGCTAATTAATTTTCAATGAATGAAAGATCTCCTTTTGTTTCATAAGCACTAATTGGCTAAAAGTGCTTCTATAACGTTGTAACTCTGTAAAAAAGATTAACACTGAACAATTTTCGTTTAAATAGGAGGACTATAGTGTAATATTTTAAATTTATTTTTTTAAAGACAAAGGATGGTGTTTATAAAATTTTAAAAACCTGTCCATTTTGGACTGGGACCATTTTTCTGATTTTCAGACCCAGTTTAATTTGGTCGCCAGAAAAGTGGACTCAGTCCCCTTTTGCATCTTTTTATACCCAGTCCACCTTTCCAGTGACCTTTACATTGACCAACCTGGATTAGGACCAAAAGACCACCTACTTAAAAAACGGTCCCAGTCCGAGCTGGGACGGGTCCCAAAGTTTTATATATGAATACCATCAGTAGTTAAAGGCATCGCACTGTTATTTTGTTTATTTGTGTGACCGTCGTCCGGATAATTTAACGCAAATTAACATAATAGTAAACAGAATATGAAATGCTCAGTATTAAAAATTCCCACAAAATTATTACGCTATAAACTCACTTTAAGCCAATGAGCGCAGGGAAAAATTTTAATTTTCCAATAAACGTATCAACCACAGACTCTTATGATTCCACTATTTTGTTTTTTTTTTTGGAGCAAAATTTATAGCCGCAAATCATTAGTTTTACCTAGATTTGACGGTTTTAAAATTCTGGGTGTATAAAATAAAACTCAGAAAACAATATTCAAATAAATACGCTGCACAAACACAATTTAGTATCTTAATTAGGAAAGTAGGCTCATTTTAATTAGTTCTTATTAAAAATCAGAGCACATAGTATATACCCAAATTGGGGTCATTAAGCACATTAATTAGGCCACACCGTCAAAAACAAAGTCTTATGTAAAGATCTGGAAAGCCCCAATTAAATGATTCTGATAAATTTATTTAGCTATTTAATTTTTATTTATTTTTATGTTATTGATTTTTGATATAACAAACACGTAATATTTAGTAATAAACTATGTAAATACAGACATTTTGCTAAAATATAATATAAATATACCATCACACTATCAGGCATAAGCCTGTATAAGGTTATTAGCTACTTTGTTTATTAAACATGATCCCATAACAAAATAAAAAATATTTTGATTTGTAGCTTTTAGTTTTAAATCTTTTAACCCAAATTTCAAAGATGTTTACCGTTGCATATAACTCCTGTTCCGTTAAAGCCAGATTTGCAAGTGCAAATAAAAGATCCATCTATATTTTCACAAAATGCATTTTCATCACAATTATCTATTCCATCCCAGCATTCATCAATATCTAAAAAACTACTTACAGTTTAATATATAATGTGTGTATATTTCTGTATGGATTTATTCATAGTGTAATTTTTATTTTGAAAGCCAAAAATTATTTATTAAAATGATTTTGAGAAATAATTTTCCATATTTTCCATCGGTTTTCATTCACACTTAGTTTTATTTAAGGATCAAGGCTGGTTCATACTTATGACAAAACGTCCTTTAAAAAAACAAAAAACAAAAGTCCTTTGGACTTTGTCCAAAAGACAACACAGCGTCAAAAGGTCCTTTGAACTTTGTCTTTTGGATTTTGTCCAAAGGACACCATGTTCATACTTTACGTTTTTGTTTTTCTAAAATTTGTCGAAAAGACGTTTTGTCATAAGTATGAACCAGCCTTAACTAGACACGAGATAAACCAAACTATTTGACTGTTTTTTAGGGATCAAAAAAATTTCTTAACCAGAATTTAAAACCATATTTTTTTGGATTTCCAAATCTATTTTCTGAGTTCAAACGCGCTACCACTGCGCAATGCATGCATTTGTTATTTACCTCACGATATCTTTTGTCTTTAATACTCGCGAGTAGTTTGCATCACCACTTCACGTGTCAAGAATGTTTCATATTCTAGGACGTTTCATCTCAAACCTCGTATAGTAAAAAAATATTTCCTTATTTGACACTGAGATTTACGAAGTGAGTTTATAAGAACCAGTCCAAATAATTGTAACAAAAGTAAAAAATAAAAAAAAAACCTTTACAACAAAAACATTGACGAATATAAAAATGGCATGATTTGAAATCTTATCAAGCACGCAATCAGAAATATAGTCACGTTTGTTAAAATGCCAGTACTTTTTAAGATATGTTTAGTCGCTAAGAAAATAATATTTTTAGTAATTTCGTGTGTGCAAAATTTATATTTAGAAAACAAAGCAAAGTACAATCTTGTTATGTTTGCAGTATAAATGAATATGGCTTTTGGTTTTTCTAATAATATTGTTAACAAAAATCGTGTAAACACAGATGTTCAATATAAAGTGTTTTCATTAAAAAAAGTTTAAGTTTCTGTTACTTGTTTTACCTCTGCAAAAAAGACCATTTCCACGATATCCAGATCTACAAGAGCAGGTAAAAGAGCCTTCCGACTCTATGCATTCTGCATTTTTATCACAATTATGAATTCCAAGTGAGCATTCAGTGATATCTAAAATATAGAAATATTTATAATTATATTAAAATATATTTTGCGTAATAACCTTGATGTCATACAAGTGCAAATAATTGGGCTGGCTGCGAAAATTTGATTAATTGATTGATTTTTTTATTGTACAGGTCTAAACATATATTAATACAATACACATGGACGCTAACGTACAATTACAATATATAGTCATAAAAACATTAAAAACAAGCTATATTAATAAAATTAAAAAAATAATTGTGCACGTCATTTTCAGAATATAGCTGTTAGACTAGTAGGAAGCTTTTTAATAAATATTTTAATTGATGGAGAGTTAATAACCTCTTGCTTAATGAATTCCAGATTTTACAGACCCTGAATGCAAAAAATGTTCTTTTGCATCTGTTTGTGGATTTTCAATAAGGATTTTTATACCATTTGAACGCGTTTTGAAACTTTCTGTTAAAGTAAAAATTTCGTTTTTTCGATATTCATTATATTATTAAAAATTTAAAAAACAATAAATTAGGTCATTTTTATCTTCGGCTTTCAAGACTTTTAAGTTTCAAATTGATGAAGCTATCTTTTTTTAAAGTTAAAAAAACTTAGTTTTGTTAACTGCAACGCGCAAAGAGTGTTCGAACAAAGCTTCATTGGAATTGTTCAACCAGCAAAATATCTTTTCTTGTATTGGGGTGACCAAACACAAGTCGTGCTCAACAAGAGTTCTAACGTAAGATTTATACGCTTGAATGAGTATTTTATGATTTTTGATTTAAATATACAAAACAAAATTGAAGTTTGTTTATGTGCTTTTTAGCGATTTCTAAACAATGTTTATATGGTTCAAAATCGTTGTTTATAATAACACCCAGATTTTTAACAAAAGAACTTTTTTTTAGCGCGTTGTTACCCAAACAAAAGTTGATGGTTTGCCTATTGTGATCAAAATTTATTACGCAACATCGATTAAAAGCAATTCTAAGTTGCCTTCTGATAGACCACTTATAAAAATTATCTAAAGACTCCTGAAATCTAGAGCTACTATCAAATGGATTTTGAATTAAGTATAGTTTGGTGTTGTCAGCATACATTTTTACTAAAGGCAAACCAAACGCAGCTGCAACAGTGTGTTCACGTGTTCATTAAACAACTATTTTCTTTTTTTATGTCACAAAAAAAAATTATTATTAAACTACCATCTGAAGTTGATTTCTACTTCTAATCTTTCATTTTCGTGATTTGAGTGTTTAAATAATGGGGGGCATTTTTCAGTCCAACGAACAACTGTTGCAGCCACGTTGGGTTTACTTTTAGTCTCTTGATTAAGACACTCAGACAAGTTATTTATAAATAATAAAAAAGTAGAGATCCAAGTACACTGCCTTGAAAAACCCCGGATTTTACACGCATATAGTTTGAGTAATAATCATCAATAAAAACTGGCTAAGACCTACCAGTTAAATAATTCGATATCCATCCCAGAAGCTCATATCTTATTCCGTAAGTTTTAAGTTTTCACCTCAGAATTTTTTTTAGCTTTAAAATGTCATATAGTATTCGTGATCACGTCATATATGTTTTGCTTCTTGGGATAGGTTGTCCAGGGAACAGCGGCAAAACAGGGCTTCAAAATGAAGGTGCAAATATGTCTAAAAAAATGCCGCGCGGGCGGGTTATTAGAAAGGCGCGGCGCCTTATTAGACATAAATGGGGGCGTCCCTTTATGCGCGCTGTGTCCTTTAATGCGCAGGGGATTCCTTTGGTTTAGAACAATGGATTTTGACCAGGGTGTTAAAAATAGCTTTTCATGCCAGACCTTATCAAAGACCTTTTGATAGTTAATATACACAGCACCAATTATTTTCCTCTCTCCCCAGGCGACTGACCAGTCATTTAAAGTGCTAAGAAGCTGTAAACAGGTAGACCTAGTTTTTAAGAAGCCAAATTGCTCTTTAGCTAAAAGTTTTTTTTTCTAATATATTTAAGCATAGCATCGCTGATTAAAAATTCCTTAACCTAGCTGTGGCTTAAGCGAAATGGGCCTATAATTATTAGTTTCACTAGCACAACCTGTTTTATGGATTGGGATTACTATAGCTCCTATTATAGCTGTACCAATTTTGCAGGCAGAAACATCCTTTTTCTGTTTCTTAGCATGACCAAAGATATTTGGAGCATTTTTTGAGGCTACAGTATAATCAAATGGACAGAAACCAATATGCTTAGCAAAATATTTTGTTTGTCCTTCAATTTTATTTTTTCTATCACATTCAATATACAAATTCTTAAGTGTTTTTTTTCTTTAAAAGTGTAAATCGGACGCAATTGGGTGTTTTTGAATTTTGAGGATTGTCGAAAAGATTTCATCTTTTTAGGAGTTTATTTCTTTCTTGGAATAGCGCTAGGCTTATTTTCATAAGTCTTGGCAAACGTTGCCCAGATCCCCATATACTTCAACAGCAGTTAGAAGACACACATTATTGTTAGAAAACAAGTGCTCAAATTTTTCTCGGCTAAATTTTTATCTTCCAATAAGGAGTTGCTCTGGGAAACACCTTTGACAATGAGAAATTTCTTATTTCCTCATCTTAAGGTCTCTCTGGACAGTTTTCTTATGTATGGAAAATCGCGATTTTTGGCATAAGAGATTTCGTGAAATACAGAAATATTTCCATAAAAATTAACATGAGTGTTAAAAAGGCAAAAATACCACAATTATAAAGTGCACATTTATTATTTATTTATTTAGAAACACTTCAGCAAAATATAAACCGCATAGCTAAAACTAACTCAATAGCTTAGAATCAACGATATAATAAGAAAAACTATAGTCAAAGGAAACATCAACCTAACGGAAACATATAAAGCAAGCACTAAAATATAGGCATGACGAAATAACACACGGGTCTATAAACCATAAGCTCTAGAAACCGAAAAAAGAAGACAAGCGGGAGATCCTCCAATCGAACTCAGGAAAACAGAAGCGAGAACACAAGCCAGCTAAATCAAACGCGCTATACCACGATGCAGTAGCGTCTAACGTCGCTGTCAAATCTAACCATCAAATACAAATAGCTGAACAAACTCAGCAAGAACAAATGACAACCATATGACAGGGCGGGGGAGGCTGGACGGGACTGCTTGGAAGAAGGGCGGATGCAAGCGCTACACATAGCTGGAAATTAAAACCATCCAAGAGCTGCAGACGGAAACTTGACAGCCCTTGGCGTTTCGCACCAAAATTTCAGACGCCTCCTGATTGGGCTTTATTATATTATTGCATTTATTATATACATTTATTATTTAAAAAAAAAAAAAATAACTATATATTACACTTAACACTTATAACTAAAAAAAAAAAGCTATCTCCATACAGAAAACATAGAACAATATACTATACAGCAGCTATATAACCTCTATACACACAATCTTCTACCTTCATTACAAAACAAAGTACACTACAGCAAACAAACAATAAGCGTATCTACACTAAGAAGCGACAACAACACATAGCTAAATAACACAGCTATACTACACAGCCCCCCACAAAAGACGCCACTCTATTATATTATCATTTATTATTGCAGTAGTTGACATAATTGATATTAAAAATCAGATTGCAAAGAAAATTTTTTAAAACCCTTAGAAATATGCACTACTGATTCTTTATTAGGGAAAAAACTTCCTATAAAGAGGAATTGTTACCCTTTTTCACGCACGTAACAATTTATGGAAATATTTTTGTATATACGCTTTAATATACAATTTTCCGTAAAAATGGGGGTTATTTTTTTAAAATTGTGGCGAGACTTCAATTTAATTTAATTTGATAAAATTTAAAGCTCCAGGGGCCTGTTTCATAAAAACCTTTGTAAATTCTCATTTTACAAATCTCCACCTATTTTTTGTTAAATACACGATAAAGGTTTTTCGACTTGTAATCTAGGGGGAGCATCTGCGCGCACCGCTCTGCGCTAATTGATCGTAGCCACGTCATTTCATCTCCGCTGACCGATCAATATTTGACGTGTCCTATATCCTCTATCACGTAAATTACAAAAAATAGGCGGAGACTTGTAAAATGAAAATTTACAAACGTCTCTATGAAATAGGTCTTTGATTGTATATTTCTATTGAAATTTATAATTTTTGGAAGGTCATAATATCGTTTGTATTTTTAACGCATAAATAGTTCTGTCGTGTATTTTATCAATTTATTTCAGAGGGTTTGTTCATAAATCGCTTTAAGAGCTCATCAACCCATGGTTGCAGTGGAATATTCGGTTAGTGCGTCATCAAATTTTTAAAAGGTCCCAAGATCGATTCCCACATAAAAATATTTGGCCATAATTTTTATTTAATTTTAATAATGTTTTTTTAAAATTTTTTTATAATTTTTAAAATTAATTTCACATAAATTCAAAAATTATCATTATTCTAAACAGAACCTGTTGCCTGCTTTTCGCCAATTAGTCAAATTTTCGTCATTTAAATATCTTAAAATATTATAACACTATAAAATAATAATAATATTAATTCAAAAATAAACTGTGAGTAAATAAAAATGGGTAATTTTTGCTCTTTATTGCAACAGACTATTTCAACATAAGGCGTTATACACAGTAAAATTTCAATACACATTAGACCAAAAGTTGAATTTAAAATAATATTTAAATGAAAACTTCTATTAATTTTGCAGTGTAAAATAACGTGTAAACACTAAAAGAAAAATATAAATTTGATTGGATTTGTAATAATGTAGTTATTAATGTTTAATTTTGTAAAATCGCGAACATAAAAAATTAAATTACGATCATAACGGAGCACCGAATATATAGGTAGGATTTTTTAGGTAGGATTCAGCCTTTTTAGGCTTCAATCTGAGCTTTAAGGGGGGATAATTCAATTTTTTCTTGAGTGCAGGACGAGCAGGGTAGTCCAATCTCTTGAGTTTATTAACTTCGGTTTGTGTAAAACCCGTGCAACCGACATGGTAAGAACGGTCAGAGCAAGGGCACTCTTTTGAAACCGCATTCGTTTTCAAATTCTATTGCAAATCACACAGTTGCTCATTTTTGAGGATAGATGTCGTCCGAGACTAGTAAAGAGCCGATTAGATTAGTTGGCAAAAAGTTCGGTAATTATGAAAGAGTAGAAGATAATTAAACAAAGGTAGAAAGAATAGATTTTCCATGAGGAAATCGAAATTTTATAATTGCAATAAATAATAATGATGAAACGTTTATTGAGTACATGTACCAGAGCTTTCGTATTATCTTAATCCGATTGTCAATGGATTAAGACAATACGAAAGCTTACATTTCTCCAGATTTACATCAATGGAGAAAACTGTCTCCATTAATGTAAATCAATGGAGACAATTTTCTCTCTTAAAGACTCTCTCCGCCATCATCTTTGCTTGAAAAGAACAATGTTTTTTCTGGTAAGCTTTTTAACAGATTTTTTTTTTTGAATTTTTGAGTTTTCTAAAGTTTGCGGTGGTTCCTTAATTTGCTATTTTATTAATATTACTATAACTAACATTTTAAATAAACATTTTTTCCTTAAATCTTAATAATGGCATCCGCCAATAATATGATATCAAACACCAAGGTTTTCACCCGGTTTAAGAAGCCAAAATATAAATAGGGTTTATTGGCTTAGCAAACAATTGATTAAAAAACATTTCCACCGACATGATACGCATATTTTTGGGCTTAAGACCTAAACGTATGGGTCCTATGACATCACCAGAAACATATGGGTACGCAAACACTAACCAAAGTCACCCTAAGTCAAACCCTATATTTGAGGATTTTATGCAAAATACTTTATTTTAGATTTATCGCTTCCAAATTACCTTTGAGTTGGATAAAATATTTTCTCTTGCAAGATGATCCAACTTTTCATTACCTTCAAGTATTTATTTTAAAACACTTACCACTGCAATCAATGCCATTCCCTTCATAGCCACTTCCACATTTACATTTAAATGAACCATAAGTATTAACGCATTCTGCATTAATATTGCAGTTGTGGGTACCCAAAGAGCATTCGTCAATATCTAACAAAAAATTTTGAAAAAAAAACAAACAAAATTTGTTATTAGTAAAACTATAACGCTGATAAAGTTTGGAGATATTACTTTAGGAAGTAATAATTAGATAAAATCCAAAGTAAATGTCATATAGTATTCGTGATCAATTCATATATCTTTTGCTATGCGGAAATGGTTGTGAAAATGGTTATTAGAATCACTTTTATCTAATTAGTGCTTGGGAAAAAATTAATCTCCAATAGATGAGAGATCTTCTCTTTTTTTCATAAGCACTAATTGGCTAAAAGTGATTCTAATACGTTATAGCTCTGTAAAAAATATTAATACTCAACAATTTCAATTTAAATGAGAGGGTTTAAAACATCGTGAAAAAAGTTGAAGTTGTATAAAAATGTTGTTTTGCGTGGAGTATATTATGAAAATAAGAAAAACTGTATTCAAAATTTTGTTAATTGCGGATTTTGAACTTTTAGTAAATAATTTTGATTTAAATTGAACCAAATAAATGACCAAATTGTGTTATTTTCTGGTTTAAACCTTAAAATATTTTCAATACAAAGATATTACTTTTAAAACAGTACTTTAAGGTAGAACAATACAGTTGCAAAAATTTCATCAATTTTCCCAAAACATGTACTCGGGGGTTTTCGGAGGTCCAGATGACGAATCCGACCTCCGTTTTACAATCTGACCCCCCGGGGGCACTAGGGACGTTGCGACCCCCCCCCCCCCTTGGGGGCATTCTGACTATATACCGGTTTCACCTCAAAACACGTACTCAGGGCTGAATACAGTATTGAATAATGAACACTTTTCTTAATTAAAAAGTTAAAAATTAAAAAAAACACATTTTTTTGAGGTTAAAAATATTGCTCATGGTGACTTAAATCTAGAGCTCATGGATTTCAAGTCCGACGCTCTAACCACTCAGCTACTTCTGCGTCTGAGTTGCTTTCTTAAAAGCTACTTTTATTTAAAATTAAAATTAAAACTACTTTCTTAAAATATGTTGGAGAAACCTCAAGAACTTTAAGACAAAGGTTTAATGAGCACCGCAGGGATGTCAAAAAAGCTAACAAAGACAATTATTTAGTTAAACACTTTAATCAAAAAGATCATTCTTGTGAAGACATGAGTGTTTGTGTTCTAGAAAAAATAAATATAAATAATAAAGATGAACTAATTCAGCGTGAAGATTTCTGGATTAGAACTTTGGTATCAGCATACCCGTTTGGTTTAAATGATAAAATAAAAGGTTATGGTAATATTTCAACTAACAAAGATCCAAGAGACTATAAAAATCATCCATACTTTTCACAAAAATTTCCATCTCATCGCGTACAATAAAAGATCTCATAAACACAGAACTAATAAAATACTGACTACAACTTAATTACAAATTTAATTACTCTATTTAAAAACCCTCAAAATAGTATTCGTAATGTATATACTAAATTAGTTAATATATCATTAAAAAATTTTAAAATTCTGTTAACTAAAATTAACTTTTTAATAGCACGTAATATATCTTTAGCTATAAAAGCAATGGCAGCATATCGTTTTAAAAATATTATTACAAAACCTATAACTAAAAGTAAAATCACCTATGTTTCTACCTACTTTTGCAACAAAGGTCTTAACCTTATTAAATTTAACAATATATTTAACGACATTTCACTCCTTAATTTACTTCCTGTTAATAATAATTGTTATGGTAAACTTAAAATAGTATACAAATATGATACACCAACATCTAAGATTATTTGCAACTATAAAAGTGTTTTAAATAACCTCAACTGTGAAATATTGAGTTCAGTCCTTAATAGTAACTGTGATTGTTATAAGTCTAAATTTTGTGACACAAACCTTAAACATATTGTAACTGATAATCTAAACGTCATTAATAATGGTCTTTTAAAAAATATAATGGAATATGGTGCGAAATTTAGACTTCCCAAAAAATTGATTTTAATGAGGTTATAAAAGTAACAGATGATTGTTTAAATGAAGTTGTGTCTAAACTTAGTAAAAGATCAGGTTTACCGTTAAATGATTTTCAACAATGTGTTAATCGCGCGCGTGTCATAATTAACAACAGAATTCGATTTTATAATTTTAATTAATTAATTTTTCTAGGTATAATAAAGAGTTTATATCGTATGCAGAACTTCGTAAAATATGTAATACAATCCATAATAAGTATGTAATTTCACCTGTTGACAAAGCTAATAATAATTATGCCATCATATGTAAAAAATATTATTTTCAATTTATGTGTAAAGAATTAGGTATGCAATGTAGCCGTGGCAAATGGCATGCAAAAGGTAATTCTGTGTATAAACCAATTAACTCAACTCAATATAACAATCTTATAAACAACCATTGTGCAATTGCTAATCATTTTAGTTGTAAAGTTTCAAAAGATGAGAAAGTATTACCAATGTTATTTGCCATTGTCAAACTACATAAAAACCCAATTAAGTTTAGATTTATAGCTGGTGCAAACAAATTCAGTACAAAGTCTGTATCTATTTTACTAGGTAAAATCCTAAAGTTCTTTAAAATTCATTTTCACAATTATTGTAATTCACTTGTTGAAAAAATTGGTGTTACTAATTGGTCTATAGACAATAGCTTACAAGTAATTAATAAAATTGAAAATATTAAAAGCATTGATCATATTGTAACTGCAGATTTTAGCACTTTATATACAAACTTATCTCTTAACACAGTATTAGACACAATGTTTAAATTAACTGATTTCCTCTTTAACAATGCCAAAAAGCAGTATCTGGCGGTAGGATATGATAAATGTTTTTATACTGATAACAACCTAGCATATGATAAAATAAATGTCTATTCAAAATGTGAAATAAAAAATCTAATTAAGTTTGTCGTTAACAATACATATATTAAATTTTCTGGAATTATTTTTAAACAAATCTCTGGTATACCTATGGGAGGTAATGCTTCTCCTCAAATTGCGGATTTATCTCTGTCATTTATGGAATTTATTTATCTTAAAAACAATCCACATTCTAGAATTATTACAAAAAATACAGTAAGATATATGGATGATGTTGCTTGTTTTAACTGTCCAAAATTTCTTGAAATTTGTAAAAATATTTACCCAGATTCATTACCTCTTTCACAAACTAATAAATCCATCAATACATGTGAGTATTTAGATTTACAAATAAAAACTAACAATGTTTATAGGTCTATAACTGTTTATAACAAAGCTGATGCTTTTCAGTTTAATGTTATCAGGTATGTACACAAATATATTAATGTCTGTGATAATCTAGGAACTAATGTTTTTTATTCTCAATTAATTAGAATCGCACGAATATGTAATGAAAAAGAAAAATTTTTAGTAAAAATAAATGAATTGTTCCTTCAATTTTTAAATCTTAAGTATAAAAATAGTGAGTTATTGGACAAAATAAATAAATTTTACTTAAACTATAAACCACTTTTATCCAAACTTAATATATATAAAAAGTCAGATTTAACCATAAATTATCTTTAATTATTTGCTTTATTTCTTAATACATCAAACTATTCTATAACTATTATCTTGTTGCACTATCCTGGTCTGTCTGTGGTTTGCCACGACGCCAGTTGCTTCTCCTGGAGTAGCTTGAGTAGCTACTGCAGGTTGCTTAACTGCTAATTTTTAGCAGCAAAACCTAAAATTTATTTCTTCTTTAAAATTAATTACTTATAATTTTGTCTTTTATTGTTTGCTTTTTCAAATCAATAATCACTATATTTCTTATTACTATTTTCAATCAACAATTGTTAAAAATAATTTATGCAAATTGACTACTAAATGACTAATAACGGATTAATCCACCCTATTTAATCCAAGCCAGTAACTTGTTCCTGTGTGTGCAAACCAGCAAAACATGGATCGTAATGCATTACAAGATACTACTGTTCGTTTTATTTACACGCGTTTTAATTTTTTAAGAGTTTTTTTTATAATGTTATTACTTTGGCGTGTTTTTTAATGTTTTTTTAATATTTTAATTGTCATTTTTCCATTTTTTATTTTATTATCCGTCTAATAATACTCTAAATGTACTAATACGTCTAAATGTACTAATCTAATAACTGTTTTTATATTTGTTTATAATGTAAAAATTTTATAGAAAAAATTATAAAATAACTTAGTTAGTTAGTTAGTTAGTTATTAGTTTATTCTAATTTGTAACATTAATAATTAGTTTATTCTAATTTGTAACATAAGTATAATAGCCACTGCTAATGAAGTGCAACTATTATGCTTATTTGTGCATTACATGTTCGGGGAAGCACAGAAACACATGATTTTTATGTTTTTTGTTTTATTATTTTGTTTATCTGCAACTTTAGGTATGCTCAGCTAACGAACCTAACATTTTTTTTGTTTGCTTTTAAACAAACATTTAAAAATTTAGTTTCCTGACGTCAAATCAAAAAAATATAAATAAAAGTTTAGTATCACTTCTTTTTATTTTTTATTTTAACAATTTTAGAAATAAAATGAAATTAAAAAACTTCAATAGTAGGGATTTCGCTGAAAATTTTGTAGGCATGTACATTTGGTGTATCTAACTTGAGTTAAATTTTTATTACGTAATATTAACTCTGGTTCTGTTAAATTGGGAAAAACTGTTTTAAAATGCCTTTTTTCAACGAATCATATCTTAGCTTGGAATAGTCCACCAAAAATGTTAAGGGTACCGAACTGACCAGAAAAAAACCTTTTCTTCCAACATATAGTTTGTTTCTGTCCGTCATGTACAGCACGAGTTATACCCAAAAACCGACAGGGTATCCTATTTGTATCGTTCCACCTTAAAGCAAGAGATTACATTAGGCTACATTTTTGTTTTTACCTTTACATGTTAACCCGTCTCCGACAAACCCTGTTTTACAAACACAATTAAACGATCCCTTGGTATTGAAACAATTAGAACTAGGATGGCAATTGTGATTTTCAGTTGTGCACTCATCAATGTCTAAATAAATAAAGTAAATAAATAAGCATATAAAATAAAAAAAATTATGGAAGAGTGAAATAATATTCTAAAAAAAAATTAAAACCAAAATTTGTTTCTAGAAAACCAAAAAAATTAAAATTATAAACAGCGAACCGATATTAATTTGAAGTTCAAAATTATTCAAAAATAGGTTTCACTCCAACTTTTACCTCAGTAGGTAAACGGGGATCATCAATGAAATTCAAATTACTGAAAAGGTAAAGTTGAAAATATAAAATTCAAAAATAAAATAAATGAAAAATAATAAAAAACTGCATTTTAAAAAGTCAAAAAGACACCAGTAAATTGTAGAAAAACAAAAAAGATTATGCAATCTAAAGTTAAAATCCTTCAGGCTAAAATTCAGGGTGTAACCGCTCGCCGTCAAGAAGAAATAAAGAATGAACGCTTGAGAATAAAAATAATAAAAAAAAAACTTTTTAGAGATGATGTAATCAATTATTATTAAGTTACGTCAGGTGTTTCTCTCCACGTGATATTTTATTGAAGAATGAGTGGTTACTTTACCACCTAGTCAATTTCATCTTGATAGAATTCATCTTTAGTCAATAATATCTGATTTAATTTTATCAATAAAATTTATATCTTTTATAATAGTTAGACTTTTAAACTTTTAGAAGATTGATAATGGTGCACTGAAAAATTTAAAAAACATAACTGAAATATCCCTTACAATTTACTTTTTTTAGCAATTCAAAGAAAATGAAGTAAACGCATCATAAAACTAAATACAGAATCAGAGTGATGTCATAGTTAAAAAAACCAGTTAGATGTCATTCATTAGTTTTTCTTATTTCTGTTTTTCATTCCATAAATTTAAGATATACCAGAACAATAGTTGTTTCAATAAATATATATTTTTGTATTTACATAGTGCTTTTCTAAAAATACTTATATGATTGATTTTAGTATTAAAAAATGTAAAACTTTAATTATTCAACAAATTAAATTAATAAAAATAACGTTATTGCATACCAGAGCATAAGAATCCGTTTCCACTGTACCCCTTCATACACTGACAAACATAAGAACCTTCGTTGTTTAAGCAATTTGCATAATCACTGCATTTGTCCAAGTTCCTGTCGCATTCATTTAAATCTACAGATTAAATTAAATATTTTTTGTGCTTGTTTATTTTAAACTCGAATAAAAAACTTTGTTTAAATTGTTATAACTCGATAAAGTTTTTTGTGAGCTGAAACTAGTTATTTTATTATTGTTATGTTAAAAAAGGAAAATTTACTCATTTTTACAGGGTTTTTTTGGTTGAATCATCTATGATGACTGACAGCCAATCTATCAATGCGGGTAAAGTATTTTAAAGTTTTTTAAATGAGCTTTTTAACATTTATAGCAGGAAAATGTTTATTTTAGGTAGATATAATCATTTAAATTTTTAATTTTTCCATAAATCTGCACTGTTTTTACATAGGATACATAGTATCTAGAGCAATTTGATTTTTGAGATGTTTTAAAATACGTTTTATATAATTAGAAAAATCAATAACGCTCAGATAATAAAAACTTACCAGAACACGTAAGTCCATTTCCAGAATATCCTTGTTTGCATGTACACTCATATGATCCTTTTGTGTTTCTACAGTCAGCATTTAAATGACACTTGTGTTTGCCACTTTCGCATTCATTAATATCTTAAATCAATGTCTAGCAAAAAGACTAAAACTTTAGTTTTAGCACAAATATTTTTATATTTGTAAACACACTTATATCTATATTATATTATTATTGTTTTACTGGTTTTTTGTCCTTTACTAAAAAATATATAAAACACTATTATAACACTAACATTTTGCTTCAAATACCTGTTTTATTTTTGTTTTATACTTGTATAAAGTTGAATTAAAAAATACAGACACAAAACTACAATATTTTGCATATTTAATTATCAACTTTTTAAAGTCGAGTTACCTATATAAATCGACTATATCTATAGATATGTTTTAATGTATTTTCTCTAATATATTTTTTAATTTAATTAAAAAAATTTATTCCTTGTAACTTTTTTAATTAAAAAAATTGGTCCCCAGACCTTAATTTAAATCAGTGTTGCCTTGTTTAAAGAGTTGACGCTGCTTTTAGCTGAAGGAGTTGACCGTTAATGCATTGTTAAAAGGGTAAATAACCGGTTAAAGTTGAGCTCACGACAGAATTTTAGAATTAAAATAAAATGATGTTGTTTCTAGGCTATTACATACTGATATTTATTCATATTTAGTTCTAAATGTTTCAATGTTAAAATAAAAAAAAACAAAAAAAATCAACTAAGGCTAAAGTCTTGCAGGCTGAAATTACAAGGATAACCACTCTCCGCTAGGAAAAAAATAAAGAATAAACGCGTGAGCGAAAAAAAATTTAAAAAAAATTGCCAGTGGTTATGTAACACATGTGTTTTTGCACATGATTTTTTCTTAAAAAACACCCTGCTATTTTCACTTTAATGGAATTAATCTTTAAAATGTAATTTTAATGCTAAAACCTACAAAATTTTGGTGGTGCTCGCCAGAATTTTTTATATTTCTATGGAATCAGGCTCTCTTCCCCAAGTTTGGAAAGACGCGCTTGTTTGCCCCATACATAAAAAAGGAGGAGCAACAGAATCGCCACACGCACAAGGAAAGAGGAAAGGAGCAAAAAAACAAAGAAAAACCAACAGAGAAAAAAAACGGCGCCAAACACACAAAAAAGAAACCAAAAAAAAACAAAAAAAAAAAAAAAAAAAGATAGAGATACAAGAACACAACACAAAAAAAATAAAGAAACAAAAAAGAAAAAAAAATAAAAAAAACAAAAAAAAAAAACAAAAACACAAATGTAGGGGGCAAAAATAACGCCTGCTCATCAGCGCGTAATATTTAATAAATAAATTGTAAGCTCAGTCAAACCTACTTTTACTCGCCTACAATATCACTTTTCGCCTAACTTTTCCCGGTATAAAAATTGGTTTAAAACAGGGTAAAATTATAATAATTCGCTTTTTACGAACTTAAGGTTTGGCGATAGTTTGATAAAGAATTAATTCCTACAACCATCGTGAAAGCTTCGTTCTCGATTATCTTGAATTCGCTTCCGTATTTTGTAATAAATAAAACTAATTGTGTGACACCGGAAATTCTACAATTGCTACCAGCCTGGGGCGCCAAGTAGGAGAATTCCGCTCCCTACATTTGGTGACCCCAGAGTGACCGCCTATTCGCCAAACCCTGCAACGGAGGCCTACGTTGCAGGGTACGGTAAGTACTATTTTTTTTTACTATAAAATTTTTATGAACAAGCGCTAAGATAAATTTTTTTTTAGTCTAAGGGAATTTTTTTATGTATGAGCTCAGAAAGATAAGGTATCGTATAACAAAAAGTGCACGGGAAACGATTAGTAGTCATTGTTAAAAAAAATTTTTGCGAGGAAAAAAAAATAAGTAAAATAAAAATTAGAAATCTCGCGGAAGTTTATTTGTGTTGCAAGAATATTAAATTTTGAAAAAAAAAATTAGAAATAATATATGGGAAATAAAAGCTTGATATGCAAAGAGATATTTGGAATTTAAGAAAAAAAAGTATCGCCGAGTTTAAACTTAAAAGGTTTAAAAGGTTTAAAGTTAAATTGGAGAAATCGTAATAAAATTAAGTTATTAAAAAAAAAAAGCTTGGCGAATTTAAAATTTTATGTTTGTATTGACTCGATCCCAAAGACAAAGATTACAACTTGAAATGACTACAGAAACAGGGCTTGAGAGAACTTTTCAGGAGTTATTAACTAGAATTGATGATATAAATCAACGCGTATCCGCTGGGCAAACAAATAATGCGCAACAATTAAACCAAGTTGCTGAAGCGATACAAGCAGCGCGTAGTAATTTTTCGTCGCAAGAATTAGGACCCTCGTTAGGGCATTTAAAATATTATTCAGGGAAACCTACAGAAAGTTTTCCTGCTTTTTTGCGCACTTTTAACCGCTGGGCCGATGCGCATAATTTCAATGAAGCGAGACGCTCCACAATTTTACCTAATTTCTTTCGTGATCATGCAGAAGCGGCGTTTACTAACTTACAAAATGCGCAACCCAACGGGCAATTCGCCAACTATGAAGAGCTTTGCGAGCGGCTTACACAACTTTTTCATAGTTCTGAAACTCAAGTTTTAAAAGCTGCCGAATTTTCATCTTGTAAACAAAAATTAAATGAATCTGTAGACGAATTCGCGGATAGATTAAGGCGCTTAGCTGCGGAGGCATATCCTACTTGCGATGAAGCTACGCGCAATAGAATGCTATGTGATCAATTTGCAGACAATGTGTTACCGCACTTAATTAAACCACTCATGTTTCTTTCTACAAACCATTTTGACGATACCGTGTTAGCTGCCAAACGAATTGAAATAAAAATTAATAAAACGCAAAATTCAACAAATTCCCCTACAGTAGCTTATCTGCCTAACGCATCTCAGGATGTGCGCGAAAATTCCAGGGGCGTTTTTGATCAAAAACAGTTACTGTCTAGACTAAATAATCTGGAACAAAAAATCGAAAGAATGTCAGCCGATCATAGAGTTAACCCAAACAATTTAAATGACAACTGGGAACCGCTAAATCGCGATAATATAACTCCAGTGAACGCTCAGAGGCGCCAGCCTAGAACATTTGCTCAAAATCGCAATAATTTCACTTCAAATTTTAATCCACCCCTAAATAATTTTAAGCAAAATTACAATCCAAATTTTGGTCAAAACCGTGGGTTTAATAACCCAAACCGTCGTTTTTTCTCGCAAACATCTAATAGACCTACTTGTCACCATTGTGGGCGAGTTGGTCACTTTCAATACCAATGTTATTTTCGCAGCCAAAATACAGCCCCTCAAAACCGTCCAACTTATATAAGAGAGCCATTGCCTTCTGAGCGTTTACAGGATCGAGCTACGTCTATTCAACGTAGGGACTCCAGGTCACCCTCCCCGGGATCAACGCGCCGAGTCCACTTTGCAGAATCTATTAATTATATGACTCCTGCATTAAACCAAGTGGAAGAGGCGCTTAAAATTAAATCCTTGGAGGCTGAACTGAAGTCTGTTAAGGATCAATTAAACAACTTCCAAGAAAGTTCTAACAGCCAGCCTTTTATTGGAATGCAAAACGAAACCATCTTGTACCGTCCGCTGTCATGCCCACATCGTGACACTGCTAGAACTTGGTCAGCGCTTCCTGACCTATGCAAGAGAGCTATAGTGTGCGCATATTGTGAGACAGTATTGCCTTTTAACTGCGCGACTAATATTTTGTATGCAAATTGCGAGCGCTGTGACCGTAATCAATGTTTGCTATGTCGACACGCTGAAATCGGGGGCTGCCGCAACTGCTACCCACCAAATCAAAGCGCTTCGTATTACGGTAATCCTGCGCGTGAGCATGTAGGAAACCGCGCGAATCTATACCGAAACTGTCAAAGTTTCAATAGAACAGCGCAATCGTTGCCAATAACAAGAACAATATCTAGCTCACCAAATTTTCGAAATGCGCGAGCGCCTATGAGGTCGCGATCTCCGTCCATCGACTACGGAGATCCTGAGCGCAACTACGAATTAAGTTTACCTAGTCCGCCACCCCCGTATCGAACACCGAGTTTTAGCGTTCCTAGCGCCCACAGGTCCCCAACACCCGTGCGAGCCGCAGCTCAACGTTCGGAAACCGATCGTGAGTATTTGCGCGAGGACATAAATCAAGTACAGCGCGAATTAACAACAATTCGGGAAATAACACAAATACGCGAAAGTAAAACTCGAGAATTCTATTTTGATATCTGTGAGCGCATTCGAATTATTGAAGCGAGTATGACAACTATGACACAGCGCTTTAATTCCTTTAATATAAAGACCGTAGAAAACTTAGCAAAACTCGAAGGTCGTTTGTTATTATTGCAAAAAAATTCAAAAAAGCAAATTGTCCATGAGACGCAAACCGCGCGAGCGCAAAATATTACCAATTTGCAAATAAATAGCGAGCCGCAAACCGTATTATCTGCCGAAATACAGCAGGAAGAGCGTAGCGAAGATAATTTGACCGCGCCTACAGAAAGGAGCGAAGCGCAAGCGTTTACCGTCGAAAATAAAAAGGAGGTAAAAAATATGCAAGAAGCACAAGAAGCAAATAAAACCAAATTTAGCGCAAACAATAAAATATGCGAGCGCAATTCGCTGAAACTAGATTTAGATGACAGCTTAGAACAAGAGCTAGAAGAATACTTCGCGCAAGAACCAACAATGATTTTTGAGGGTGTGAGCGCAGACGCCTTTAATTTGGATGAATTCTTAATACAAACAGGTATAGAAACGCAAAAAGAAAACCCAAACGACACAGAAGTAAAATTCGAGGCGCCATTAGTAAACACGCAAATCACAGAAACTAGTACTAACGCGGTCGCAAATAATTATAGTACGCTAACTGGAGTCATTGAGAGTTCAGTTGTAATTAATATGGAAGAGCAAAACATTAATGAATTTAACGCTTCTGGGGAGTCTGAAAACTCCGAACGACACGACGATTCTTCTTCACTGCGCTTAGGGATGACTTACTTACCTTGGACAACACTGATCACTATTATTCTTGCTTTATTGGTACCGCTTGGAACTGCCAACCCGGATCCCAGTGGACCCATGATGTGTCAAACTTATCAAGGGAGAACCCTATGGACGATACCCGAGTCGCCGCCCTGCCAGGTAAACATATCTAATTTATCTCGTGAAAAAACTCGAAAAGCTGTAATACGCTTTTATAAACAAAATCAAATTATGTACAGAAGTACAGGCTATCATTGTAAGCGCATTTATAAAAAGACTGAGACATTTTCTTGGTTTTTCCACGATAATTTTTTGAAGCGCGATAAAACTAAAATAATACCTTTAAGTGAGGCCGAATGTCGCAATATGGTAAAATTAAAAATTTGCGAAGACGGACCTTTGATAGAAAAGGGAGGACTTTTTCAAACCGATAACCCACTTAATTGGCACTACCCGGGGGGCGGGACAGATTGCTGTCATTGGAAGCCGTTTGAAACCACTAATTGTTTTTTTTATAAAACGTCTGTTTTTAAGCGTTTTGGCGCACCCCTTATGGAAAGCCCGGTGGGAGAAGTGTCAACCTGTTCCTATCATAAAGGGACCTGCCTTTTGCCAGACAACACACGCTTAATTTGGGATGTGGATCCCGCAGAAAAATGTCCTTATTTAGTTTTTGCCGACCTCCCTGGAAAAATCACGGGGAGGCATTTTTTATCAGATAATCGTAACTTCGCACTTACATGGGGAGAAAATCCTGTTACGCATAATGACCCTTGTAACAATGGTCAGGTAATGATATCCGACCAAGGAATTGTTTTTCGCATTATGCGAGTGAGCCCATATACTACCCGCTTTTCTCGTTTTAAAAGGGCAACAACCAAAAATATTCAAAATAATTTTTTTATGAGAGAAAAACGTGGTGTAAGTGATAAATGGGTCCGCTCAAGAACAAAAACGCATGGGTTAGTAGGAACAGATCAGCTAGCTTCGGAGCTACAAGCGCTTTCAGAAGTTATGAATGAAAACTTGCGTACCACTTTCGAATATGCTTTAGCTGGGCAATGCCAAACTATGCACCAGATGTATGAAGTAATACGCGC
>JASAMX010015522.1:0-13546 GCA_030248175.1 Microlaimidae sp. YZB2_3
TACTGAATGAAATTACTTAATAAGTGATTCAGTAAGGAAAAAAAGTGTCACACAAGTACCCCAGTACCTAGTGCGTAACTTAGAAAAAAACTGGTCGTTTTTCACATGAACAGAGGTTTAACTACGGGCAATTGAGCATATTCGAGAATGAAATTAAGGTGAGGGGGCAATTTATCATCTAAGTGAAAAAAATAATCTTAAAATATTTAACCAAGGAAAAAAAATTTTGGGGGTACCTGAAAAAAACAAACAAAAAAAAGTTAAGCAAATTAAGCTTTTTAGTATGAAATTCAGGTATGTTTAGCAAAAGTTTTTAGGTTTTTAATATCAGAAAAATATGGGTAATATTTTAGTTATGTAAAATGTTTAGATTTTTAATTGGCTAAAATACTATTAAAGATTTTGTTAATATCGATGACGCCATCAACAACGGTTAACCGCGCAGTGACTTAACCCATTTAATATAAGGGAAAGAGCGCTCCGCGCTCTTCCCTGATTCTAGTAATTTTTTAAAGTAGTGTCTAAGGTTAATTTAATGGGAGTTATTTAAAATAAAAGGGGGTATCGTTTTTATCAAACCCTTCAGGTTTATATTAATTCTAAAGGGGTATGTGGTTTCATTGTATGTTAAATTATGCCTTCACTACTCCTGCACTTTTGCAAATTTTAATAAAATAAAAATATAAATAAATAAATAAAATACACATACAGCAAATATGAAATGTTTAATGTTTGCACAGGTATTTAAAAAAACACATGTTTTATGTAACATGTAAAAAGCTTTTTTTTTAAAGTCTCCTAAACTATCTTTTTTCAAGTGATTGAGGATGTTTTGAAATATATTTTTCTAGTTTTTTTTAATTGATAATGATTGAGCTTGCACAACTTCAGCAGGTAAACTATTCCATAAATTTATTACTATTATATCCATATTTATGACGAAAAAAGTATTTGCGTGTGTCCAAGCGAAAAGCTTCGGCAGATAATTTTAATATATTTCCTTGCGTTATGTTAAAGGTCTTAATTTTAAATTGATTTTTAGGCTTAATATCAACAAAGTTTTTAAAAATTTTAAAAGTACTCATAAGTTGAGTCGGGCGGGCGGTAAAAGCATATTATGGGGGATGAATTTTTTCAATTATGTCGACAGCTACAATTTCAAGCGACTTAAATCTTTCAGCTAAATATACACGACGAGCTTTAATTTCCCGGTTAATTAAAATGGCAACCCCACCCCCAATTTTGTGTTCTCTGTCATTACGAAAAACTTGTTTTCCAGAGTTGTTTGTACCTGTTCAAAAATTTGCTTTTTTAGTAGAGACTTATTTTGCTTTTCAGAAGTCTTTTTATTATTGCAGGATACTGAAATGGTTTATTCATAATTGTTTTTTAGGAACAAAATTTTCTATAAGTTCAAACTTACTTTATAAAAATCGGTAAATAACTCATCATTAGACCCGTTGTTTGACGAAAATACATTTTACCAATTAGTTTGGTTTAAAAATTGTTTCATTGCATTAATATCGGCATTTTTAAAATCGTGTAAATTTTATTAATTTATTTGGTTGATGTGTTAAAGGTGAAGAAATGTGTCACTCTATACCAATGTGTCGCAATTTGCTAATAAACGTTCTATTTCAATAACATCAACAATAAAATTTTTTTGGTTACGTAAAATAAGATCTGGAATGTTACCGCTTACGTGCGAGGGAAAGTTGGTAAACTGATAGAATCCATTTTCTACTAAACTATCAAGAAATATGCTATGTAAAACTATTAAAGTAAAGACTGAAACAAGTCTCTTTAAAACAAGCAAATTCATATTACATTTTATTAAACTTTTAGAAAAACAAATTCCTATAAGAACAATAAGTGTAAAAGTTTTGGTTCGCGTTTTTTAACCATATGACAAAAATGAATTTACAAATTCTCATGGCGTGGATAAATTTTTGCATTCATTAATCAGCTATTAATACGACGGTGTTAATTGAGTCACATGTCACCGCAACGGTACAGATACAACGGTATAACGATACAGATATAACGGTAAAGATACGTTAATTTGCTTGTTTTAAAGAGACTTGTTTCAGTCTTTATGGCATTAAGTTTTTAGTCTTATTGTAGCGTTATACTATTCCATTTGATATAAGGATTTTTTTCGAAACTTTGTTTCGTCTTTTGCTAAAATTTCCGTCTTTTAAAACATTGGATTCAATGTCATTTTTCAAAAAAAAAAATACAAAAGTAAACAACAAAAAATTTACCGAAAATTTTTGAACCTAATAGTATCAATACAAGCATATTATTATTCAAAAATTAAATATATATTTTTAAAAAGTATATTGTACAAGTCTCCGTAACAACTCTCGTTTTTTGATATTAAAAAAATACGCCGCCTTATGTGAGTTGTAAAATTAAAGTCAGCGGGTGATTATGAAACACATAACGTCAAGCGTTGAAATACTAAGGTTTTAATCTTGTATTTTCTATATTTCATCCAAAAAACTAAAAACAGGTAATTTCTTCGCATTCCTTTTTAAAAAAAACTCGCTTAAATTGACCCATCTTTCCAGACGTTACATGGCTGACCTTATATAAATGGAGAGACATAAGACGTACAATCAAAATTAAGCGGTTATAGCATTTTAAAAATTAAAATCCCAGGCTTTCAGTAAATATACAAAATTCAATCAAATTTAACTAACTATTTTAAGAGAGTATATTGCTTACTTACATACTTCATGTATAAACCAAGTTCCAGTGCAAAGTGCCTATAAAAAAATTGTTATTGTTGCCGTTTGGCTGTTACTAAGCGGGGAAGAATTTTTTTTTTGTTCTTTTCCATAGATATTAGAGGGTTTTTTTTTGTGAAAAAGTCACTAATTATAACCAAAACTAAAAAAATAACCTCAAAAATTTGTTTATAACGTTGTAAAGTTACTGAATACTTAATTGATTCAGTTAAATCGGTGGGACAGAAGTGTTCTAATACCCAATGCGAAACAAAAAAAATTGGACGTTTTTCACATGAGCACAGATTTAACTGGGAATATTTAAGCAAATATCAAAATGAAATTGAGGCGTGTGGACAATTTTGCATCTATGTTCAAAAAATCTACTCCGAATATTAACTACTTTTGGGGGACCTCAAAAATAAAAAAAAAAAACACGAAAGTCTAAAACTTAAGCAAATTAAGCTAATAAGCATAAAAACCAGACATTTTTCGGAAAAATATTTAGGTTTTTAGTATCAGAAAAATATGAACAATTGTCTGGTTATTATCAAAAATTTATGTAGTTTTTATTGCCGAAGGAGCTACTTGTATTTAGGAATTTGTTTTTTCATCATACGCCATCAGTTAACAACGGTTACCGCGCAGTGGCTTAACCGATTTAATATAAAGAAATTTAAATTCAATTTTAATTTAAAAAATTGGATAAACAAATTTTTCTCCAAAAACTATATTGTCGAATTACTCGTGGTAATTTAAAAACCTTGACTGACAATATTCTAATGTTTGTAAGTTTTACGAATTATTGTATTAAAAAAATGCTCCGAATGATCTAGTTTTTATATTAATCAGGAAATATTACTGTGGTGAAAAGATGCAAGGGTCTATGTTTGATAATATTGCTCACACACATTTAGTAACCTAGGGACGCCCCAACCAAGTTTTAAAGTGCTCTAATTAGGGCTATGTTTCGGACATGTGTGGTTTTAAACTGACAATTAATGACGTCAATTTTTCAATCTTTTATTAAGACTGATACGCCCCAATTAGACCGCCCCTTAATTGGGGGATCTACTTAGAGTTTTCCTAAAATGGAGGTGTTGAATTGTATATGAGCAATTTGCCCTTACATATATTCTTAGGGAGCGATTTCCTTGAAGGTGCAATACCGTGTTAAACTTTTTGTTTTCGATTTTAATTATTTTTTTGTGAACACCTTACCCTTGCCCCCAATAGCCCACAAAAATTTTTTCATGAATATATCTCCAGTGATTCAGGCAAGAGATATGACCTTCCAAAAATGTGTTTCGACAATTCTGTACTTTAAAATTTAAATTACAAAATATACACTCAAAGAAAGCGGCTAGTTTCTACTTTAATTTGATAAATTAGTCGTTAAGATTGGTGCAGTATTTGTCGTGATATTGTGTGTCCCGTACAAAAACCCGCGATTTTTTTGCTAAAAAAACCAAACGACTGCAGTGATTTGATTAAATTTGCCCATTGCCGTTACTTTGTATTCTTAGCAAAAAAATGCAGGTTTTTTGTACGGAAAACGCAATATCTCGACAAATACTGCACCAATTTTAACGATCAAGGTATCAAATTAAAGTAAAAAGTAGCCACTTTTTTTGAGTGCATATATTTTGTAATTTGAATTTTAATACCCATTGAGCAATTTTTTAAGTACAGAATTGTCGAAAAACGCTATTTTTAAAGGGTAATATATCTCCTAAACCATCAAAGATATTTTGATGAAAACAATTTTGTGGGCTATTCGGGTCAGGGATAAAGTTTTTACAAAAAAAAAAAATAAAAATTGAGGGCAAAAAGTTTGTCTCGGTACAGACTACAGAGTTAAACATTTTGTCCTTGATTTTGATAATCTTTTGGGAAAACCTTACCCCTGCCCCAATAGCCCACAAAATTTTTTCCTTAAAATAACTTCAGTGGTTCGGGTAATATGAATTTCCAAAAATGTGTTTTTTTTCGGTGATTCTGTACTTGAAAAATTACTTAATGGGTATAGAAAATTTTAAGTTACAAAGGATGCACTAAAAAAAGCGGAAATTTTTACTTTCATTTTATACCTTGATTGTTCATATTGATGCAGTATTTTTTAATAAAAAGTGTAAACTGTGGAAGAGTAACTATTTGGTTAAAATCCGATTTTGTTAGAAGTGAAAAATATGAAGTTGAGGAGTTGTTACGTTTATTTAGAAAAATCGATAATACCGGAAAATATTATACCACGGAATATATTTATTTAATATTATAAGATATATTTAATTTTTAAAATTAAAATTAAAGCAAATATCCAAGGGACACAGTAAGTTCAAGTCCAAGTCCCATGGCGACGGGCTAACCAAAAGAATTTTACCAAATCTTTTTATATGGACAATTAAAACTTCAGATTAAAGTTTTATTTTTGAAAATAGGTGGTTCGATATATACCAATGAAAATGATATTAAATACTGTTTTTCTTTCTATTGTTATGATTTCCGTGGTTGTGAACAGCGAATCATTAACTATCAACTATTTTGGAGATTTTGAACAACAGTCGGATTTCATTCGAGCCGCTAAAGTTCGACGGGTAATTCTACATAATTTTTAATTTGAACCGTAGCTCGTACAGAAAAGAATATATTTATTTATAAAATTCTCGTATTGAAAAAAAATTATAATAGGATAAGTAGAGTGGCTTATCTAATATGATCATGAGGATAAAGGTTCAAATTTACCGTATAAGAAACTATAAACATTTTTGCAAGTTTCTTTTCCTCATATAGAATTTGTAAAAAAAAATACGTGTGCTATAGCACAAATTAAAACATTAAAAAAATATCTCAAGCAACGGAATTATTAAAAACTTCTGCCAATTCGCAACTAAATTTATCAGGATATGTTTTGTAATTTATATATAGATTAAAAAAGGGGCATAGGTAAAAATATTATAGGGGGCGCGGGAACGCCACAAAGCGATTTCGCCGCGTGGCGCCGTGCCCGCTACAAAATGAGAACGAGAATAAATTTAGTAATTCAAGTTCTTTTTTTTTCTTTTTATTATTATCTTGACAATCAATATTTCTTCTTCGTTTTTTACTGATCAAAATAAACGCGGGCTCATTGGAAAGCCAGATTAAGAAGAAAAAACAAATAGTAATTCATTATAGTTCACATATGTCCATCTCGTACTGGTCCAAAATTTTTCTGTTTAAAAATTTTTCGTAGGATAATTTTTTGTATTTTTGGTATTTGTTTATAAACACCGTTTATTATGCAAAGTACTTTTTAAAAACTTTTTGTAGCTCCAAACTTCCGTCGTAATCTTTTTCTAATAAATAAAAGACAGTAATTTAATAGGTTAATTAACTAATGGGATAACATTTTTGTATTTTCTATAATGTTTTAGACAACAAATTCCTAAAAAAGAAAATATTGATTTTAATCAGATATACAGAGGAAAGAATTTTAATAATAATATAACTACACCAATTTTTAGGCTGAAAGAAAATATCATCCACTGGAAAAATTAAAAAACTTGGGTCCCTACGTTCACACAATATTTCGAAATGGAAAATAATAATCAAATTGATATTCGATATTATCTATGGCGTCATTTTCTACAGTAATTAGAAATATCTATACTAAGAAAAGAAGTGTAGTTTTGATATTAAATAACAATAATTATTTATTTTAATTAAACTTATAGTAAATTTAAAAACAAAAATCTGGTTTAATTTGTATAAAATTATGACAAAATTGTACGCATATAGCATTAATTAGCAAATTCAACAAATTTATGTTACAATTAATACTAAAAACAAAATTTTTCCTAATTTAAATTTGTTTTTGCGTTTAATTATATTGCAGCTATTAATTTAATGTTAATTCGTTTAATTTGTTGTTAAGCTATGAAGGCTATAAACTTTGGACTTTTTTGTCTCAGTATTTTTTATCTCGGAATGTCTGTGTCCTACCTGCCAATTCGAATTCTCCTGTGGCAGACTCGGTTTGTATAAGTTACACGTGTTTTATATTTTGAATTTTTTATTTGATTTGTTTCCCAGTTTTATTAATCGCTGTAGGAGCCGTTTGGTTGGTGAATTAAGAAGAAGAAAAAAACAACTGCATATGACGTTTCGTCATAAATAAAGATAAAGGTCGGATTTAAATATTTTAAAATTTAATTTAAAATTAAACAAGAAGTTCCGAGGAACATTACTTCTTATTATTAAAGCAAACATTATTATTTTGGTCTGTAGTACTAAACAAAGTTAGTGCTAAAGTGAAACTTTCTGGCAATGTACTTCCGTAGTCTCAACAAAACTAATGAGTATTAGAAAAAGTTTAAAAGAACATATATCGTCAATCAAATATTGGAATTATACGATACTTCTATTAAAGTATAGCTACATTTTTAGTCTATACAATTAATCATACTTACTTCGAACGTTGAGCTGGTGACATATGCTCACTGAAAATTCTTTCTATTGACCATTATTTTTGTACAAATTTTACTTTTTAGATCAAGAAAAATTAGCTTGTATAAATTTAAGTCATTTTTAATTGTAAACCTGCATAAAATAATCTTAGTTACTTGTTTTAGAAAATCGCTTCCAAGTGGATAACAAATAAACAAATCAATACTGAATGAATAAAGCCTCTGCGTCTGAAACGAAGATGAGTCCACTCATTGTTGTGGAAGACTTTCAAAAACCACACGAATCAGATTTTTAATATTAGTCCCGAACAATTTTTTAATGAGATTTAATAAGCCTTTTTGTACTAACAACTTTGTTTTACTATAAATCGGATTCAAACTTCTGGCCTATACTTAAAATTTATATAAAATTCAAACAAATAATTTATTGATTAATTGTAAACAATGATAAAAGATTACTCTTAATTATTGAAAAACTGTTTTTAGCTATTTTAAATTAGTAAAAATGGTAACAAAAACTCCTTTTTTAACCGGTACTCTACATGCCCCTGTGCTATGCATTCTAGAACTGTTCGGAACAGTTCTAGAACTTGTTCCGAACAGTTCTAGAACAGTTCTAGGACTGATTTGCAGTTCTCAAAATCAAAAAATAAATAAAACTCCGCAAATGATATTTAAACAGATAAAACAACGGAAATACACAATAAAATCACGAAAGTAAGACTTTTTTAAATGCACTAAAGTACAACTTCGGCATTTTCAAATGCCGAATTTCTCACAAATTTGGGCAAACTGGAAGTACACCGACACCGTCCGAACAGTCCCAACTCCAACCTCCAACAAAACACAACCTAAAAACAAGAAATATTGAAACATTGAAACTTTTATTGTTTTTTTTTTGTTAATTTTACATACAACCTTCGGTTGCTGACGTTATTTGAGACCTTGCCTGTTTTTTGATAAATTTTGAACTCGGTTATTTTTTGTCATAGTTTTATTTTTGTTATGTAAATTTACACAACTTAATAATTGTATATTCCTATATTTAAAGGAGCACTGTCACAAATCAAATTCCTATAACGCCCAAACCGGACTGCTCCTTTAATACTGAACCGATTCAGCTGAAATTTAAAAATGTTGTAGCCTTGTAGTGGAGCACTCTAAATACCAAAGTTGAGTTAGGTAGGTTTGGTATTAAAGGAGCAGTCCGGTTCGGGCGTTATAGGAATTTGATTTGTGACAGTGCTCCTTTAATCGTTGTTAAAAAATATTTCTAAACAAACACTCTAAAATATTCATCTATTTTTTATCGGTATTTTTTTAATTTATTTAATTTATGCCAGCTTATCTATGCCTTATATGTTATAGTCATACATGGGCACGGGGGGGGGGGTTGGGGGAGGGTTAACCCCCCCCCAAATTCGGAGAAGGGGGTTTACCCCCCCACTCAGAAGTGGGGAGGAGAAAAGATTAACCCCCCAATTTTGGAAAAATGAAGAAAAAAATGTCTTTAAAATGACTTCTAACTGCCTCCAAACTTAAGTTTTGAGGTCAAAATTACTGTTTTAAGCAATAAAAAGCTAAAAAATGCTATAAAAAAGGCTTTTTGACCTAAAATTTGCGTTTTTTACCTATTTTTCCTTCAAAATCGAAAAACGATATGACTAAAATGCACTCCAGAAAAAAAATGATATGGGTATTTTGCGTTTTTCGGATTTCGGATTTTAACCCCCCCCCCCCTAATTTGGGATTTAACCCCCCACTCCGGACCAACTTGTCCATGTATGATTATAGTGAATAATTCTATTAAAAGTATTTTGTAAAAAATAGGAATCTTTATCCTGAGCCAGACCCAGTTTTTTAATATTTATGTAAAAATAAAAGTATATATACCATTTTTTAACTGAAATTATTCACCTTACTTTTTTGGCGAATTGAAGTATGTTGTTTGTTGATCAGCAAAGACAGAAACACGAATAATAATAAAAAACTTGAATTTAATCATGGGTGAGCGCCACGGGGCGATCGCCCCGTGGCGCCGCGCCAACCATTATTAGAGAACGTGGGTAAATTTTGAAATTCAGAACCTTCTTCTTCTTCTTCTTCTTCTTCTTCTTATTATTATTATTATTATTATTCCAACGCTCCATCCTTAAAAGCGATAGTCCTCATTCGTTACTAATTGATCAAAAATAAACATGGGCTCATAAGAAAAAAGAAGGAATTACGCAACTTTCTTAGGAAGCACTTTTTTGATTTAGGTCCTTGTTATCGATTTATTGATCAAAATAAAAAAATTGAAAAATAGGCAAATAAAAACTCCCAACCGCATAATAACAGCCTTTTGGCAACAATAAGGATTGTACATAGCAGACAACAAACATCCCCTCATAAAAACCGCATAAAAATAGCAGACCGTTTTTAATTGGTGGCAGAAACGGAACCAGTTCTCAGCGCCATCTGCTTCAACCGCGCGGAAATCGGTGAAAACAACAGAGTACGTTTTTTAATTCTTGCATTACTGATGACAAAATTAATTCAAAGTTTTATTTATTAAAAAATAATAATAAGCGTCGGTGGCGCGGGAGCGCCACGCGCCGGTAGGTAATCATCGGTGGTGCGAGGGTGCCACACTGCAATTTAACCCACCGCACCGCGCCAGCTATACTTAGAGAACGTGAGTAAATTTTGTAATTCATGTTCATCGTCTTCTTCTTATTATTATTTTTACTTTAGAATTTTGCAATCATTGACGCACGTCATCGCGCCAACTATATTTAGAGAACGTAGGTAAACTGTGTCTGGAGCACCACTGCACCGCACTAACTATAATTAAACAACGTGGGTAAATTTTGTAATTTAAATTCATCATCTTCTTCTTGTTATTTTTTATTTAAAAGAGTATATCTCGGCAACGGAATGATTATAAACATATGTCATTGCGCAGCTGTTTATTAGGCTATTTTTTAATTTAATTCAAAAAAAGTGGTAGACTAGCCTTGAAAAATGCTCTAAGAATAGAGCAGGAAAAAGGGGCGATTTTTCCCCGGGCGTATGTTTAGACAGAAAAGATGTGGACTAGTCTGAGATGGACATTATGTGGACTATAGAAAATTTGCATTTGGTTTGGCCAGCTGCTCACTAAATAAAAATTTCTGCGATATGATAATTATTTTTGATATATTTATACATTGTATCTAATCACACAGCACTTTTGCATTTTTTTTGAGTTTTGATGAAATGTCAATTGAAAAAATTATACTCACAGCATCTTTGACAAGCGGGAAATCGCCACTTTTTCAAATTTATAGTTGTTTCTTAGACATACAAATATAACCTTCAAATTGAAAAAGTGGCGATTTCGCACTTGTCAAAGATTGCTGTGAGTATAATTTTTTCAATTGACATTTCATCAAACTAAAAAAAATGCAAAAGTGCTGTGTGATTAGATTAATGTATAAACAAATCATTATCATATCGCAGAAATTTTTATTTAGTGAGCAGCTGGCCAAACCAAATGCAAATTTTCTATAGTCCACATAATGTCCATCTCAGACTAGTCCACATCTTTTCTGTCTAAACATACGCCCGGGGAAAAATCGCCCCTTTTTCCTGCTCTATTCTTAGAGCATTTTTTAAGGCTAGTTTTTAAAGTAATATAGTTTGATTTTACATATAATAAAGAAAATTCTAATAAAATGAAAGTATTTAATAACATATGCTTGTGAGGTGCTTTATATATCGGTGAAACAAAACCCTTATAGGCACCTTGCACTGGAACTCGGTTTATACATGAAGTATGCAATATACATAAGTGTCACCATAATGGATAATTACCGTATCTCCTACTTATCTTTTGTAGTATGCAGATCAACGGACCGAAATTTCGCGCTTTTTCGATCCGTTGATCTGCATACTACGAAAGATGAGTAGGAGGGACGGTAATTATCCCTTATGGTGACACTTATGTATATTGCATACTTCATGTATCAACCGAGTTCCAGTGCAAGGTGCCTATAAACCACTAAGAGAACGGCTCAATCAGAATGCAGCAGATATAAGACACTCCCGTGTAATCAGCGACTTATTCACACAAGACATATAATCTTCTACCAGACATACCTCAACACGGTACATTATTTCAAGATTCTACTATTCTTTGCAAAAAAAACTGCTCCCATAAAAAATAAATAAATAAAAATAAATTTGGAAAAAAAATTAACAATCGACTATTAACCGCTCATTTAAAGTTATTCCCTCCCTTAGTCACAAAATTGATAAAAATTCAATTTTATATTTAATATTTGCTAAAAATATCTCTAAACGAGTATTCTAAAATATTAATGTATTTTTATCGGTATTTAGCCATTTTATTTGTGCCACTTATTTATGTTTTTTATATATGATAGTCATTAAAAGTAATGTCCTATTAAAAGTAATGTGTGAATAGCAGGAATCTCTATCCTGAGCCAGAACCATTTTCTCACTATTTATGTAATAAATAGCGACTTATTCCTCACAAGACCTATAATCTCACACCGAATCTACCTGAAAACCGCACATTATTTTAAGATTTTTCCATTTTTTGCGGAGAAAAGGTAGCTTATACATACAAATTAAAGAAGCAATATTTTGAAAAAATTAAACATCAGACTGTTAATCGCTCCTTAGATTTATTTCCGTTATTAGCCCAAGCACAAGTAAAAATTAAAATTTGTTTAGATCTAGATCTGTTTTCTACTGGTTAAAAATTTTTCTACCTGGTAAAGTCTTTTTTTTGAAAATTAAAAACAAATTTTTTTTCCATTTTTAAAGAAAACATGTTATACTAACAATGTACCGATCTTCTAATCATTTTCTTATTGTTTTATTGTGTTTGAAGACGGCAAGGGACCACCGAAATAGCTCACACGAGTTTTATTGTGAATAAAAAATTTACGTTATGAAGCCTTTCTTTTGGTTCAAAAAGTGAAAGTGCGTCAAAATGTGTTAAAATTTCTATAGAGAAATAAACAAGACTGATAATAATATGGGTACTACAATTATGCTTGTCACAATATATTGTAAACGTATTATTGTAGAGACTTTCGTGTCTCGGGTCTTTTGTATTTCGGTCTTGTCGTGTAATGGGACTCATTGTCGCATCTAGCGAGCAGTGTAACTTAAGTTTCTCACTCCCAAACGGACTATTAATTTAGTGTTTGACGTTGTTCGGTTTTACCAAATTTTTTATAAAATATGCTAATAATTTTGTTCTATTATGAGTAAAGTAAAAAGTATAAATACAAAAAAAATAATAAAACGTAAAACATAACTTAATAAAAGTTTGCTCTAGCATGTGATACGCCGATAAAAGTATATGCCAGCATACTAATAGGCTATTAAAGAAAAATAATGGCTTTAATTTTAACTTCCTTTTACAACGAAAATTTTTTGTATACATTCATTCAATCATTCATTTTTGGATTTACATTATATTTGGATTTAGTGTTTTAGTATTTTCTAAACTAAAATTTTTGACTAAATAAAAAAAATTTAATAAAAGTGTTTTTGTTATTAAGTTGGAATCGTGGCAGCTTAAATTTGACTAGAAAATCTACAGAAAAAATTTTATTATTGATGTTAATTTTAATTTTTTTTCCATTATGATTATAAACAAAACAGTTTAACACGCGACAAACAATATTATATTAGATTTAGTCATGCAAATCTGTCGTTAAAAAGAATAATAGATTTTATTAGGAAGATCTTTTATGTTTAGCGTGTTTTGCTCGTTTTGTTATGTAGAAAATTGAATAGCAAATTAATGTATAGGTAATACGGGTGTGCATTGCCGGGAAATTTCATTTTAGCCGCGCCTTAGCTTTAGTACTAAAGGTCAAAAAATCGTTTAGCCTTAGCTTTAGTACTAGGCCCAAAAAAGGCTTAGTACTAAAGCATTTTAGCCTTAGCTTTTGCCAAACAGAAAAATATGGACATGTTCCTAAATTTTAAAAATTATCCCCTTTCTAAGGTAAATCTTAGCATTGCACTGCTAAGTTTACAGTAAAAACTTAACATTAAAAACTTTTATAACGTTTATTGAATCTGGTTTTAATTCTATATTTAAAAAATATTATTTTTAGGATTAATTTTACAGTTTTAAAATTGGTTTTTTAACTGTATTGCAGTTTTAGTTTTAAATGTAAATAGCCATCAAAAATTGTTAACTATCAAGAATATGTTTTCTAAAATCCATATCCAACAACAAAACATATAAAGGTGCGGTACCAAGTCAAAATTTTTGTCTTCGAATATGAATATTTTTTGTAAAAATTTTACCCCTTCCACCAATAGCCCACAAATTTTTCAAGTACAGAGCAATACTAT
>JASAMX010015524.1:0-15241 GCA_030248175.1 Microlaimidae sp. YZB2_3
TTCGATACAAATAATTATTCACATTCAACTACTATTAGTGGAGTATGTCCATGAATAAAGTGGATTTTTGATAAAATTCTAGCAACTCTCAAAATGAAACTCAAATATAACACAACATTTTTAGAATTAGGATTCGCTCAAACTAGTTCTTAAGCCAAATAGAGACAGAAGTTTCTTAGATGTACATGTTTCTGAAATTTTTAATAGAGTACATTTGCTGAAAAATTTCGGAAATTATGATCATGCTGTAATTTGTAGTGAAATAATTCTTGTAATCTTTTTAATAATAAGTAATAAACCACTAATCAACTTGGTAATCCTGCTTAAAAAATGCCACTTACAGCAAACATAGCTCTATTTTTAAGCTTCTCAAAACTTTAACTAATTTTAAAGTTTTAACTAAATGTATTTGTAATTACATATACCATTAATAAATAAGTAGAAAACATATTCTAAGAAAAAATCCACTATCAAAAAACACATTTACAAACTCCAAATTAAAAAAAAAGTTGTGGGAAAACTAGACATATTAACATAATTTTTAAAAATCAATTTAAACAATTTCAAAATATGCATGCAAAATAGTGTTAAAAAAATCAAAGTTACATGATATTGGTTATTTTATAAGTATATAAGCAAATTGAATTAAAATCCAAGGAAGGATTCTTTCTTAAAATATATAGATTTTCTTAATTTCGTGATTTTCTTTTGTGTTCATGCTGCCTCGAACTCAACTGGGTTGCAACTCATATTTGTATTTTTGGAGTTTGAAGTGTGTTCATAATACTATTTTCTGAATATGTTTATGCTTATTTATTAATGGTATATGTAATTAAATACATTTAGTTAAAACTTTAAAATTAGTTAAAGTTTTGTAAATAAGCTAAAAATAGAGCTATGCTGCTGTAATCGGCATTTTAAGTCAGGTACCAAGTAATCAGTTTTATTATGATTTTGAAAAAGATTACAATTTATTTCACTACAAATTAGGACACGATCAATTTTCAAAAAATTTTTCAGCAATGTATTTTTATTAAAAAATTCAAGGGACATTTGTACATTTAAGAAACTTCTGTCTGATTTGGCTTAAGAACTAGTTGAGCGAATCCTAATTCTTGAAAAATGTTGTGTTATATTTAGTTTCATTTTGAGAGTCGTGAGAATTTTCTTGTTTAATGCCTGTTGCTCACTGGTAAGAGAGGGTCTTACATAAATGTTTTAAGAAGATTATATGAGATTTTAGGCAAATCTTACTACCAATTTTTACTAAAGTAATTAGACCTGCTGATTCAATTTTTAACATTCATTTTGGTAAAAAAATGTTATCTTCCACAATTATCAAATAACATCAATAAAATACATGTCAAAAACACAAAACATTAATAAAAATTATTACAAAAAATATTCTATTTTTTCATTTTCAATTCAGCGTATCTTGATAATAATAATAATAATAAAACACTTTTTTAATTAAAAAGCAAAAATATTTAAAAAAAAGTTTTTTTTAACGTTAATAGTATAGGCCCAGCAAAGACTGGATTCAAGAAAATTTGGTAGGTAGATAGGCTGTCAACGAATCACTCGGCTACTGGGTCAACTGAGATTTCCTCACTTAAAAAAACCACTTTTAAGAAAATGTTCAAATGTAGTCTGTGTCAATTAAAAAAATTAAACAAAAATTAAAAAATTTAATTCTTTTACAGTTTAGTGAAAGTTTGGAAATAGTTAGACACAAAACTCCTAATGGAATACTTTGAATTGTATTTGATTAAAAAACTCAAATTCAGCAATTTTTTTCTATTCAATTTTCTTTTCAAAATATTAATTCTTTAATTTTCTTTAAATTTTAGTTAATTTCTACTCTAAATCACGTCTAAAAGTTGCCCTTATCTTTGGAACTCTCCACAACAATTGCGGAAAAAAAACTGAGTGAATCAAATTTTTTTTAAATGGCCAAAAAACTGTTTTTAAATTTTTGATTTATTCAAAATATATCTCAGTAGAAATACTGGTAAACAATGAAATTATTACCTTTAGATACATCATAATCTGAGCTTTCGATTGGCACCATACTTTTGTCCAACAAGAAATTAAAATCAAAATTGAAATCCAACTTTTAGTAAAATTCGTCATAACTGTGGTGTTTTGCAATTAAAAAAAGCTCAGTCTTACGCAGCTTTCCATTATTTTCGCACAGGCTCCGGATATCGGGAAACTGTTTGGAAGCGAATTTTCAAAAGATCTGCTTTTGATCAATTTCTTACCAATCAACAACAATATTTTCTTTTTTTGGTTGTTTCCTTTAATTGAAAAACTCTTAGCCTTTTCATATTCTTCCTGGGGCGATTCTGACTCTGTAGTCCTGAAATGACAGCCTCGGTAGAATCCACCGTTCCCCTCCGCCCTTTCGCCCTCCTCCATCCACCCCCAAACCCCCGGGACCACCCCGGGCACTAACGCTGGCTATGGCCTCTTGATCAGTAAGTGCCTGGCTCTTTTACTTGATCCTCCAGCTTTCCACGCGAATTAACAGCTGTTCCGTTTGGCTTCCCAAAATCCCGCCACTCCGTTACGCACTTGTTCATTTTCTTGTTGCAGAGTATTTTTGGGTGTAGGATGAGCCAATGTTGATTTAACGTCAGTTTGATCTTCACTCAAAACGTTCGGGGGTAAATTTCGCTCAGAAGTGCGCGCAGGATCCCGTACACGCACTTACGTTAACTAAATTTACCCAAAACGTATTGAAGTGAAGATCAAACTGACGTTAAATCAACATTGGCTCATCACACCCAAAAAAACACTTGCCAACAATGAAAATGAACAACGGCGTAACATAGCGGGCGGAGCCGCAAGCCGAACGTGACCAGCTGTTAATTCGCGTGAAAAAGCTGGAGAACACCATGGAAAAGACCAGCACTATTGATCAAGAGGCCGAGGCCGAGCATTCTGTGCCCGGGTCGTCCAGGAACTTTTGCCATGGATGGAGGAAAGACGAAAAAGGGCGGAAGTTTAAAGAGCATTCTACCAAGGCTGTCATTTCAGGACGACAGGAGTCAGAATCGCCCCAGGAAGAATATGAAAAGGCTAAGAGTTTGGTAAAGGAAACAACCGACAACTCGGAAAAACACATTGTTGTTAGATTCGGTAAGCAAATTGGATCAAAAGCCACGTCTTTTGAAAATTCGCTTCCAAACCAATGCTGCCAGAAACCAGTTTGTGCAAGAATGGAAAGCTGCGTAAGACTGAGCTTTTTTAAAGATAGAACACCACAGTTATGACGAATTTTACTAAAAGTTCAATATTGATTTCGATTTTAATTTCTGTTGGACAAAGTATAGTGCAATCGAAAGCTCAGATTATGATGTATCTAAGAAGGTAATAATTTCATTGTTTACCAGTTGTTCTATTTTGATATATATTTCTAATCAATCTAAAAAAAGTCAAAAATAAAACTTTTGGCCGATTGAAAAATTTGATTCACTCAGTTTTTTCCGCAATTTTATAGAAAGTTAAAGAAAAAATAGGGGGCAACTTTCTTACGTGGTTTAAGAGTAAAAAAATAATTCAAAATTTAAAGAAAAAAGTTAAAAAATTGATGTTTTTAAAAGAAAAATCAAATAAAAAAAAAACCTGAATTAGTTTTTTAATCAAATACAATTCAAAGTATTCATGAGACTTGTGTCTAACTATTTCCAAACTTTCATTAAACTCTAAGAGAATTATTTTTTGATTTTTGTTTAATTTTTTTTATCTCTACGTACGTGGAGAAAGAATGATTTAAAAGTTTTTCTTTCAAAGTGGTTTTTAGCTAGTACCCTTAATTTATGCCAGTAGCCGAGTGTTTAGAACGTCAGGCCTGGATTCTTGGGATCAAGTCTTCGCTGGGCCATACTTTAACGTTAAAAAAATTTTTTTAAAAATTTTTGGCTTTTTAATTAAAAAAAGTGTTTTATTATTATTATTATTATCAAGATACGCTGAATTGAAAATTAAAAAATAGAATATTTTTAGTAATAATTTTTATTAATCTTTTGTATTTTTGACATGTATTTTATTGATGTTATTTGATGATTGTGGATGATAACATTTTTTTACAGAAAAATGAATGTCAAAAATTGAATCAGCAGGTCTAATTACTTTAGTAAAAATTAATTAGTAAAGATCTGCCGTCAAAATCTAACTGTGGTGTTCTACCTTAAAACATTTATGTAAGACCCTCTCTTACTAGTGAGCGAGCAGCGTAAGAACAGTTTAGCAACTCTCAAAATGTAAAATGTAAATATAGCATAAACATTTTAGAATTAGGATTCGCTCAACTAGTTCTTAAGCCAAATAGAGACAGAAGTTTCTTAGATGTACAAATGTCCCTGAAATTTTTAATAGAGTACATTTGCTGAAAATTTTGGAAATTATGATCATGCTGTAATTTGTAGTGAAATAAATTGTAATCTTTTTAGAAATAGTAATAAAACTGATTACTTGGTACCTGACTTAAAAAATGCCGATTACAGCAGCATAGCTCTATTTTTAGCTTCTCAAAACTTTAACTAATTTTAAAGTTTTAACTAAAATGATTTAATTACATATACCATTAATAGAATAAGCATAAAACATATTCTAATAAATTATTATCAAGTAATACATATTACAAACCCAAAAATACAAAAATATGGTTGGAATCTGATTTAGTGTTACAAAGGCACATAAACACAAAAGAAATCACAAAATTAAGAGAAGATCTATATATTTTAGGGGAGGAATCCCTTCCTTGGACTTAATTGATTTGTTTATATACTTATAAAAATAACCAATATCATGTGATTTAAGAACCTCTGCCTCTTGTTCAGATTTGAATTTTTTAACACTATTTGCATAGTATTTTGAAATTGTTTTAAATTGATTTTTAAAATTTATGTTAGTATGTCTAGTTTTCCACAACTTTTTTTTTAATTTGGAGTTTGTAAATGTGTTTTTGATAGTGGATTTTTTCTTAGAATATGTTTTATGCTTATTTATTAATGGTATATGTAATTAAATACATTTAGTTAAAACTTTAAAATTAGTTAAAGTTTTGAGAAGCTAAAAATAGAGCTATGCTGCTGTAATCGGCATTTTTTAAGTCAGGTACCAAGTAATCAGTTTTATTACTATTTCTAAAAAGATTACAATTTATTTCACTACAAATTACAGCATGATCATAATTTCCAAAATTTTCAGCAAATGTACTCTATTAAAAATTTCAGGGACATTTGTACATCTAAGAAACTTCTGTCTCTATTTGGCTTAAGAACTAGTTGAGCGAATCCTAATTCTAAAAATGTTGTGTTATATTTAGTTTCATTTTGAGAGTTGCTAAGAATTTTATCAGAATCCCACTTTATTCATGACATCCACTAATATAGTTGAATGTGAATAATTATTTGTATAGAATTTAACAAAGTCTAATAATAACAAATCATCTTCAGTTTTAATGTTAGGAGGTCTGTATACATTAATTAAACGGATTTTGTTACTTATACCAAGAATATATAACACAAGAGAATGTCCGACTGTACACTAAATTTTTGACCAAAATTTTGCGAGAAAAGTCGCACTTTCAAATTTGTGTGCGACTTTTCTCGCAAAAATCCGCCATTTTCTGCAAGTTTTCCCGCGCTGCGATTTTTTTACACAGTGTTTGTTTTCTCGCAGTGGGAACTGCGACTTCTTTCGCACTCTATGCTGCTTTATTTGCACTGCGATTATTTTCGCACTGCGAGTCGGGCTGCACAACAAAAAAAAAATAAAAACAAAGCGTAGCAAAAATTTTGTGTTTAAATGAGTAAAAGTAGTTTTTTTTACCTTAAGATGTTAAAGCTTTTTAGTTTTAATAAAATAAAGTAACTTTTCAACCTTTTAAAGTTAAATAAAACAAGTTTCAAAGTGTTTTACTGCATTGAAAATGACTACCAGCGTCTGTATTTTTTTTGTTGCGCGGCCAGACTCGCAGTGCGAAAATAATCGCAGTGCAAATAAAGCAGCATAGAGTGCGAAAGAAGTTGCAGTCCCCACTGCGAGAAAACTAACACTGTGTTAAAAATCGCAGCGCGGGGAAACTAGCAGAAAATGGCGGATTTTTGCGAGAAAAGTCGCACACGAATTCAAAAGTGCGACTTTTCTCCCAAAATTTTGGTCAAAAATTTAGTGTACAGTCGGACATTCTCTTGTGTTATATATTCTTGCTTATACTAATAAGATCAGTCACTATTACCTCGAGATTGTCACTATAACTTCTCCTGAATTACAAGTTCACTATATTTTATGTTTTTATTTATAAGTGTTAATACCCCACCCTCTTGTTTAGAGTCCTATCCTTACGGAAAAAGTTGTAATCAGATTTTTTTATTATTAGTTGATTTGGTATAGATCACTCAGCCAGGACTCCTGAACACATATGACATCGCTGACCCGTAGTTAACATCTGCTCCAGATATTAAAAGCTCAAACTCATTCAGATAATTTAAAAGTGATCTACTGTTAAGAGATATTATTTAAAGAGTTTCTACATTTTGTAGATTTTTAAAACTTTTAATTTTACTATAACTGGGTCGCACTTTATTATATTCTGGCCTTTTGTCTAAGCCATTAATCTCCAGAATGCAGTTTTTATCTGAGTCATACAAATATGGATCACTGTGATCACCATATCGAACAAATATTTTTTGTTCTTGTTCATTTCTCAGTTGCTTTGCCTTTGGCAGTAATGTATTTGTTCTTTACGCTGCTCGCTCACTAGTAAGAGAGGGTCTTACATAAATGTTTTAAGGTAGAACACCACAGTTAGATTTTAACGGCAGATCCTTACTAATTAATTTTTACTAAAGTAATTATACCTGCTGATTCAATTTTTGACATTCATTTTTCTGTAAAAAAATGTTATCGTCCACAATCATCAAATAACATCAATAAAATACATGTCAAAAATACAAAACATTAATAAAAATTATTACAAAAAACATTCTATTTTTTCATTTTCAATTCAGCGTATCTTGATAATAATAATAATAATAAAACACTTTTTTAATTAAAAAGCCAAAAATTTTTAAAAAAATTTTTTTAACGTTAAAGTATGGCCCAGCGAAGACTTGATCCCAAGAATCCAGGCCTGACGTTCTAAACACTCGGCTACTGGGTCAGCTGAGATTTCTCACTTAAAAACCACTTTTAAAGAAACGGTTCAAAATGTAGTTTCTTGGCGTCAATTAAAAAAAATTAAACAAAAATTAAAAAAATTGATTCTCTTAGAGTTTAATGAAAGTTTGGAAATAGTTAGACACAAGTCTAATGAATACTTTGAATTGTATTTGATTAAAAAACTAATTCAGGTTTTTTTTTATTTGATTTTTCTTTTAAAAACATCAATTTTTTAATTTTCTTTAAATTTTGAATTATTTTTTACTCTAAACCACGTCTAAAAGTTGCCCCCTATTTTTCTTTAACTTTCTATAAAATTGCGGAAAAAACTGAGTGAATCAAATTTTTTAAATGGCCAAAAACTGTTTTTGAGCTTTAGATTCATTGAAATATATCTCAAAATAGAACAACTGGTAAACAATGAAATTATTACCTTTAGATACATCATAATCTGAGCTTTCGATTGCACTATACTTTTGTCCAACAGAAATTAAAATCAAATTTGATATCTAACTTTTAGTAAAATTCGTCATAACTGTGGTGTTCTATCTTAAAAAAGCTCAGTCTTACGCAGCTTTCCATTACTTCGCACAAACTGGTTTCTGGCAGCATTGGTTTGGAAGCGAATTTTCAAAAGACGTGGCTTTTGATCCAATTTCTTACCAATCAACAACAATATTGTTCCCCCCCCGAGTTGTCGGTTGTTTCCTTTACCAAACTCTTAGCCTTTTCATATTCTTCCTGGGGCGATTCTGACTCCTGTAGTCCTGAAATGACAGCCTTGGTAGAATGCTCTCTTTGAACTTCCGCCCTTTTTCGTCTTTCCTCCATCCATGGCAAAAGTTCCTGGACGACCCGGGCACAAATGCTGGCTATGGCCTCTTGATCAATAGTGCTGGTCTTTTCCATGGTGTTCTCCAGCTTTTTCACGCGAATTAACAGCTGGTCACGTTCGGCTTCCAGTCCCGCCACTCTGTTACGCAGTTGTTCATTTTCATTGTTGGCAGAGTATTTTTGGGTGTGATGAGCCAATGTTGATTTAACGTCAGTTTGATCTTCACTCAATACGTTTGGGTAAATTTCGTTAACGTAAGTGCGTGTACAGTTCCTCGCTACATAATAATGTAAAACATATGATTTACTTATTTCATAAACCAATCACAGAACCCAGCAGCAGTTTCACTATAGTAAAATAAAATAACAGTTCAAAAAACCATGCCTACAGCAATATTTAAATATCTTTTGTATGTTATAGTTCTTTCTGATTCGAAAGACTACAGCTTCTAAATTAAAAAGCGGTGACATCTCGATTCTCAATGATTGCTGTGTGCATTATTTTTTTTTAATTGCCATTCAATCCGACCAGGAAGAACTGGGCTTCAGCCGTGGCCCAACCCCTGCTAAAAAAGTAAAACAATACACAGCACCTTGGTCATAGTAATGTTCATTAGACAAATTGTTTTATTAATAAAGAGAATTAATTTTAATAAATTTAATTATCAAGATGAATCAATATCATGTATGAAATTTTGTTATTTCAAATTTTGTAATTATGTTGTGTTGAAATATACTTTCTTGTATCAAAATTATCAGTTGAATATTTTATGTTTCTGACGTCATTGATTACTTAATTCAACCGCTATTGATACTGTTCATTTTGTATAATGTTCCCCTATCTTATGAATATTTGATCGGTTTGTTTAGATCTGCTTTATAGAGTACATGACAATCTGATTATTTAAGTTAAAACGTTACCGCCAACAGCAAACAAATATAAATATGGTATAAAATTTATTCTAACAACCGCTCATCAATCAATTAAAGATGAATTCTATTCTAAAAAATATAATAGAATTATCCGTGGCGCGCGAGCGACCCACGGTGATTCAGTACCACGGCACCGCGCCAACTATACTTATAGAACACAGGTAAATTTTGTAATTCATGTTCTTTTTCCCCTTAGTATTAATATATTTTTTTAAACGCTTGTATTATAAAATCTATATCTTATATCTTACATCGTTACTAATTGATAAGAAATAAACATGGTCTCTTTAAAAAGGTTGGAGAATTGCGTGATAATTTTTTAGGAGCCATTCTTTTCATTGTCCACATTGAAAATTAAAATTGTTGACAACAAAATATTAATTGATATTAACAATCAAGCACTATTATAAAGTCAACGCAGCTCTGACTCTAATTTTTTTACATTTAATTTAAAAAATCAATTTATCAGCCATAAATAAAAAATTAAGAATGTCGGCAAATTTTTTAGCATTGTAATGCGAACTAAAAATATGTGTTATATTAATAATATTTAACTGTTAAAAGAATATGTGTCGGCAACAGAATGATTATAAACATATGCCACTGTGAAGCTTAAACTATTCTACAGTTTTAAGTAGCAAAACACTTTGGAACGGAGCTGTGGAGTTTCAAAATTTTACGTTTTTTGCTCCCTTGTAAAAATACTTTTATTATACTTTTACTCTTACTTTTACTTAAAAAATAGGTCTTTCTTTTACGTTTACTTTACTTAAATAAAATTCCGACCGTTACTTTTACTTTTACTTTACGTAAATTAAAATATCACAAATTACTTTTTACTCTTACTTTACTGAAATTCAATTTTTAAAAAATTACTTTTACTTTTACTTAAAATAACCAAACTCATTACTTTATACATCCATTGGTGTATACTATTTAAATAAAATAATAATTTAAGGTTTAAAAGAATCAAAATATTTAAATCAATTTCTTGTTCTGTTAAAAAAACTTTGTGTATTAAAAAATTAGTTTTTGTAATTCACAAGAGTTTAAATTCTAAAATGTGACTTCTAAAAACAAATTATTTACATTAAAAAATTAGGAGGTTGAAGAATAAAGACCAAAATTACAAATTGTGCTTAACTTTTAGCCTGCCCTGGTCTCGGCACCGGTCCCGGCCAGGGCAAATTTTTCTACCCCGGCAACGGCTCCGGCCTCGGCAAATCAAAATTTTCCTACCCCGGCCCCGGCCCCGTCTCCGGCATTAGCAATAATTCTGCCCGGTCGATCCCTAGTTATGATGTTTCGTTTGTTTTAAACTAATAAGAACGCAATTTTTTTTTTTTGAATTCCACCGTTTTACAAAATGTACAAAAATTAACCAATTTTAGCCTTTAAAATTTTCCATTTGCGTTTCAAATTTAGTAATTTGATAAATAATTATCAATATAAGGGTTTTGGTCTTTATTATTAAACCACTTTTGTTAAAAAAATTTAATAGTTTTGTTGTTAAATAGTCGATTCCATATTTCAATTATGGAGGTCTGCTAAATTTTATTTGACTATAGTTTATTGCGCTGAACTTTATCACATTTAGTTTATGCATTTATGTGCAATTTTCCTAAGCATTTCATTCATTTATTAAGCTGTGGTTTTGTACAAAATTTAAAGACGAAGTTTTTTGGTTAAAATGTCAAATTTCGTCTTTTTTAAATAAGCAACTTTAGCTGTAAACCACAAATTTTATCAGACCAAACAAAAAATTTTGCCTTGAAATTAAATAGCAAAAGTAAAAATTTAAATATCAAATCAAAAATAATATTTGAGATATAATTTTTAAAATAAAAAGTGCTTTTTTTATTTTTTATTGTACTTAGTTCTTAGTTGGACTTAGTTCGACATTAGCTCTATATAAAAATAGTCGTAACTCTCCAAATAAACAATTAATTTTTAAGGTGTAAGTATCTATTTGTAATGTTATTTTAGAAAACAATGGTATCAAAATAAATTTTGACGAACGATTGCGTTGACCTATTAGAGAATATAACTTATCATTTAAATAAAAATTTTTGAAATACTTAATACTAAATACAGAATTAAATTTTACCGCATTTAACGACTAAAATGATAAGTCAATTTTGACAATGGCTATGACTGATTTTAATAGTAAAACATTAAATACAAATTTATTTTTCGGTATTTGTTTTGAATTTGTTTATTTTTTTAAATTTCAAATTTAAATTATTTTAAAGTTAAAATTATAATTTTTTTTAATTAATTAAATTTTTGACAGCTCATGTTATAACTTTCACATGACACCTTCAAAAAAGTTTTTTACCAGAAAAAGATCAGTTTAAAAAAAAATTCCACGCAGAGGGTCTAAAGCAAAATATATTGCAAAACTCCGTCCATTTGTAAGCCGTCGGTTGTTACTTTTGTCTCGCAATTCAAAATGGCCTTCTTTTATTTTGAGACGTGCACAAAACACACAAACGAAGAAAATTTTAAAAACTGTTTAATTGCACTTCCACTTAAAAATATGTTATTGACTTCTTAAAAAGATTTAATTATCTGCGCGAAAGAATTAAAAAACTACCTTCTATAAAAAAAATATTGCCAGCGAGAGATAAGTTTTTAAAAAAGATTTTAAAATCGTCTGAGACGAAATTATATTGTAAGACTCCGGCCTTTTGTTATTAAGCCATAAATTAATATTTTCTACTCGTCATTTACCATGATTCATACAGAACACAAATGCGGAAAATTTTTTAAAAACTCTACATGTATTATATTTTTGCTTAACCAACTTAAAATAAAATAATTGTTTGTAAAGTAAATACATTTTAAGGAGCAAAAAAACAAAATATGTTTTTTTTTAAATCCAGTAAAAATCAGCGAATTACGAATTGAATTGTTTGTGAATAAAATAAATACATTTTCAGGAACAACTCCAGAATATATTAGGGCTTTTTACATCAATTAACTTTATATCAACATAGTTTTTTACAAATCGCATTTTTTTATGTTACATTAACATTTTCTTGAACAAAGCGAGGTTGTTTCACCATTACGGCTGACATAAATTTTTTTACATAGTTTTTAGAAACACATTTGTAGCGCAAAGTTATTATTATTATTTATTGTTATCTGTTATTATTTAAATGGATTGTTAACCACTGCGCAGTTATTAAGGTGGTACATTTAATTTCGGCACTTTTTCGTTTTTCCAATGTAACTTTTCACTGTATGGTCCCCGATTTTTTTGTTTGATAGCTTATTCTAAAGCTTTTACGATACTGCTTGCGTCAAAAAAGTTTCACTGTACGAAAGTTGTTTTTTACTTAATTAAATCAGTTTTTAAAAAAATGGAAAATTGCCGAAATTAAATGTATGCATTTATTTTCGGCACTTTAAAAACAATCGATTGTTTCTCAGTCAAAAAATCATCATTTCCAAAAATTTAAAAACCTATCATTAGCTCCAGAAAGTTTTCTTTAATTTGAGCTTCTACTTGTTGTTCAACGTGTAACTGAAAAAGAGTTACAGCTAAAATGCCAAATGGTATCAAAATGAGCAAAATTTGGGAAAAAAGTACATTTAATTTCGGCAATTTTTAAGAGGACCCCTTAATTGGATTTAAGTGCAGTGCTATGATGACCCCTACACAACTCAACGTTGTCTTTTAACTATTTACAACTATAATTTAACACCCGACCACTTAATTCAACCCGTTTTTACCTACAGCAATATGTGTGCCGAAATTACACTATTTATTTTATAACGATTGCTCACCACAGACGCAACGTAGAACCACGGGGACTAAAAAATAGACTAAATTTTACCAGGACAGTTTAATTTTTAAACCAATTCATTGAGGCTTGCAAAAGTTCTTTATAGTTGGAATGATGATTTCTAAGAATGGTTCTCAGTGCAAAACGCTGCGTTTTTTCAAGGGCAATTCTATATTTAACGTGTTGTGGATAGTAAACCGATAAGCCATATGATAATGATGGAAACAATTGGTGATTGTAAATCTTTAAGAGCTTGTCCACAGCAAAACTTTTGCCAAAAATTAAATTTAATGCTGAAATCGATCTTTTAAGGTTTGCAGATTTTCTGGCCACATGAACTGCCCAATTCAGTTTTTCATCAAAAATAAGGCCAAGACAAGAATGGCTGAACTCTCTTTGTATTATTGTATCTTGTATTTTAAGGGACAGGGAAGTTTAAGGTCGCCTATCCAAATTAAACTGTACAAATTTCGTTTTTTGCGGATTTAAATTTAAGAATACTTGTTGGAACTGATTGTAAATTACAATAATATCATTGTTTAAATCCGTTTCACAATTTTCCGTTAAAATAGGCTTGCAAATCGCTAAATCGTCGGCAAATAGTATCATTTTTGTTGATGGGGATAATTGTAAGTTAGAAATGGAATTGATATAGGCAATGAAAAATAAGGGACCAAGTTTTGATCCTTGCGGAACTCCTGATAACATAGTTCTTTCATCTGAAAATGTATTTTCTATTTTAACTTGGTATTTACGATTATGCAAATAAGACTGCACCCATTTCAAAATTACTGGTGGTAAGTTTAGCTGTTCTTCTAAACATTTTAAAAGTCGATTATGTGGAACAGTATCAAACGCCCTTGATACATCGAAAAAAACGCAAGCCACTTTGGTCATTTTGGAATTCGATTTACAAAGCTCAAACCCATCCAAAATATGCTTCTCAAGAAGGGCTATTGCATCCACAGTGCTTCGACAGAGGCGAAAACCAAATTGTAAATCAGAAATCCAGGCTTCTATTCTTTCTTGTATTATTTCAAAGATGTGGGTTTCCTGGATACGCGCTATTATAGATGTCAAAGAAATCGGCCTAAAATCAGCTTTTGAGAACATAGTTGTGTTTTGCCCCTTAAATAATTAACTGATGTAGACAACTACCTTTGTGGCGCTTAGCCGGGAGCTAAACGCCGTTCCGTACCCGCATTGGAGGCAATTTCTTTCTCCGGGAGAGTGGTCTTCCCTGATTAATCAACCAAGGAAATGAAACTGCGCTACTCGGATTTAGTACAATTTAAATGTCAATTATGTTCGGACAAATGCATTTTTCTCTTGCCACTAATAGAATTTAGCTTTTTTATTTATGATTTAACTTATGTAATATGTTTTACCAGAATGAAGTTTTCTGTGTTATACTTAAAAGAAAGATACATACTGGGAAGAAAGTGAATTCTTTGAACACTAAAGCAGAAGTTGGGATTTTTAAACCGTTCCTGTTTTATGTTTTTTTTTAACAAAATCATAACAAAAGTTTAGCTTTTTAGCGAATTTAATAAAACCAAGCATTCAACACTATCAAAAGTTTAATAAAAAGATTTATTTAGGTTTCTACATAAAAATTATAAAACTTTTTTAAGACGGTTAAAAAACTATTTTAACATTTACTTTCTTTAATTAATATTTGTATTGTTAATCTAAAGGTTTTTTTAAAAGAAAAAATAAACCATTTGAAAAAAAACAAATTTTATGTTTAAAATTTCTGTAGATTTTCCAGAATTTGGAAGGTGGTTAAAATTTAACCCATAGCCATAAACAAAAAAAACTCCATAACTTCATTTGGTAAAAACGAAAAAGAAAATTTTCTTACATGGAAAAATGGTGCCTCATTTAAATCAGGATTGTTTGATTTTTTTGAATTTTCTAGACCCCAAGTTGACCTACCCCTGAGCAGAGGGGATTGGGGAGATACCCCCTACCAAAATCACGATTACTACCGACAGACACCCCCTTTAAATTTGGGGGTACCTCGGACCAGGGCCTGTGCCTGGATTTTTAAAAGGAGGGGCCAAACTCATACATAGGAAAGTTGTGCCGGAGTGAAGGGAGGGGATATCCTCCCCAATCCCTTGTTCTTATGGGTAGGTCAACTTGGGGGCTCAGAAAATTCAAAAAAATCAAACAATCCTATTTAAAATGAGGTAACTATTCTCCCAGGAAACAAGAAAATCCTCCTTTTCTGTTTACTCATGAAGTTATGGCAGTTTTTTTCGTTTATGGCTATGGGTTAAATTTTAACCACCTTTCAGAAAATTTGGAAAAAATTGCAGAAATTTTAAACATAAAATTTGTTTTTTTTCAAAAAAAAACGGGTTTATTTTTTCTTTTAAAAAAACCTTTAGATTAACAATACAAATATTAATTAAAGAAAGTAAATGTTAAAATAGTTTTTTACAACCGTCTTAAAAAGTTTTATAATTTTAGCAATACGTAACTGAACGAAGAGCAACATAATA
>JASAMX010015525.1:0-10638 GCA_030248175.1 Microlaimidae sp. YZB2_3
CTAAAAAATTTTGGCCTTCCACCCGGGGGTGGACTCCCCCTCTAGCGGACCCGACCAAAACATTTATGATTATGATGCGATGGTATATATACGTTTATACGTATTTAGAATAGTTTATAAAGCATACATCGTATAACCAGCAATAAAACGGGAGGAGGCTTAGATTTTTTCGCCTTTCCTGGCTTGTGTTAGCGCCTGCCCTTTAGATAATCTGCATAGGGAAGATAAGTTTCAGGTAATGCAACAACAACAAGGACACTTATTAATTTTCATCTATTAAACGGGAAACCGAGCTTACCCTTTAGCACTGCAGAGAAAATAGATCTTTTTCGGCAGAAGAGGATTGATTTTTTCAACTTTCGAGGCACTAACTTTTAGTTTCTCCTTCAGTATGTTTTTCATTTCGGTTTCCGTGTTGCAAAGGGCGAATTCCGCATATTTGATCATAGTTGACTTTGACTTCGAACGGCCAATTTGTTTATTCTAGATTTTTTTCAATTAAAATAAAATTAAAATGACAAAATATAAATAAATAAAACAAAAGACTATTGCTGTAATTGTGATTATTGATCATTAGGTTATAATTATGGTTCAAGTTCAACAGAAATTCGGTTAAATTATGTGAGGCCAAAAGGTGCATTTTCAGTATAAATCATCATGTTAGAATTAGATTATAGTATTTTGGTTGAATCCAGAATATATTGATTAAAAACTTTTTTTTATTAATAAAAAGCGCACAAAATTTAAAACATGTCAAATTTCGTCATTACTACGGAAAAATGAGCCACTGTCACTATAAAATACACGTGAATATGACTCATTCTGTAGTTAACAGGGTCCTGATTTAAATTTAAAATAAGTCAGTCATAATATTTTATAGGAACTGTGGCTCATTTTGCCGTAGTAACGAAAATTTTGGACCTGACCACGCATTCAAAACGATTTACTCAAATTTTGTACAAATATAGGCGGACTGGAATAAAAACTTATAAGCAAATTTTTTTAAACTGTAGCATATTTAAAAATTAAGAGAGAAAAATAAGTGGTTGAAATAACTGTCGTACTTTTTTTGTTTCGCAAGAATGACATTTCCAGGTCATTTTTCCAGATCTCTTTACATGATATAGGGCGGATTTACATTCTGCGCACCTAAAAAGAATTATTATAGTCAAAAGCAAAAAAAAACAATAGTTAGCAGTACCATAGGTGCCCGAGTAGAGAGGAAGGTAAATGGGAATCTCCCCCTTTCCACCCGAAAAGGCTACTCCAAAATGCCCATTTTTAGCATACTGCTTTTCTCTCCCCTTCTCCAACAACTTAAAAAATTTTTTAAAGTTTATAATTTTTGGTAAATTTCATACATAAAATGTTTGACACACATTTTGACATTAATTTAACACATAAAATGTTTGTTCACATTTCACATCACAGGGCTTATTTTTTTACTCTCCATTTATATCATTTAAGAGACTTTTTATTAGCATTTTTATTAGCACAAAAAATTGTGTTTTTACACTTTTTTTATAGCTGAATATCGCATTTTATTCCATGAAAAAAGTGGCTTTGTCCAATAATAAAACAATTATTAAAACTTTAATGATTTAAAAGTATTTTGCTTCAGAAGAAACTGGACCCCACCTTACCCCCACTAGACTTAGGAATTTTTCACCCCAGGTGGACAATTAATAATTTTTACTGTTTTAATTCAAATATCGAAATCGGACCCTTCCTCTAGATTTCAAATGTTTCATTTTTTTACTGGGTTGACCCCTTTGATAAAGGCAGGGGGTCGGATCTTGGGTGGGCAGGGGCCGGGTAGTATTGGGAGGGGGTTATCCGTATCCCTAAAGGTTCACAGCCTCTCAGATTTTGAAATGCCATTTATTTACGCGGAGTAACGACCACCAAATTAGAGAAACTAGTAGTAAGTGGTAAGTGGGAAATTTTTAACTTGGATTCAAGCTTTTTTAACTGGAAGAACCTTAAAAGTTTTTGTAAATAACTCAGCTTCCTCATCATATTTGGTCAAGAGTTTCGTTCCTCAGGGATCGGTATTAGGGCCTTGTTTTTAATTTTCATAAATGATTTAGTGAACGAAATTTATTTCTCTGGATTTAAACTTTTTGCCGACGATGCGAAGGTTTATATTAATTTTTCCTCTGATAACGAAACCGTGAAAACTGAACAATTACAAAGTGATTTGGATAGAATATTTAAATGGTCACGAAATTGGCAATTAACTCTGGCCGAACATAAATGTGAAGTTCTTTATATAGGTACAAAGGATAAAAAACATATATTTATTTATAGTATAGGAGGTAACTTACTTAAAAAAATAAATTTAGTGAAAGACTTGGGAGTAAACCTGACAGAAAATTAAAAATTTGGAGATCATTGCAAAATTATCACTATAGCTTTCAAAATTTTATCACTGATTTTTAGAACTTTTAATTCTAACTCCATTAATAACCTTTTGCGTGCATACATAGGATATGTCAGACCAATTATTGAATACGCGAGTGTTATCTGGAATCCATATCAACAAAAAGACATTTGTTTAATTGAAAGTGTACAAAAAAAAATTCAGAAAAAAGACTTTATAAAAGATGTGGTTTAAAATATGCTACCGTGATAAACGATTAAAATTCTTAAATTTGAAAAGTCTTCAGGAGCGACGCAATATTTTTGATCTTTGTGAATGTTATAAAATTATACACGAAAAAACAAACATCATTGCTACAAATTTTTTTTCTTTTAATTATAATAACACCGGAGGACATACATTAAAATTAAAAGTTCAAAAAAGTAGGATTAACGTCAGAAAGTTTTTTTTTGTAATAGGGTAGTTTGTAAATGGAACAATTTAACACAGAAGTAAGTAAAAGCAACCTCACTTAGAGCATTTAAGAGTATGTTTTAATCTTTGGTTCATTTTAGCGCTTAAACAAGCCTTTAAACCAAAATTTATATAAACCAAGTCACCGTTCTGTAATATGCGTGGCCGTAATCGGTTCGCAAGTGATATTTACTTTTGTGTTGGTTGATCTATGACTTTGACACTTTAGCTCCGGAGAGCTTTTTCATCTATGATGACCATGATGACACAAATATAAGCGGACATTTTAATAGCAAGAAGCGAAAAATGATTTAAAACGAACCTGAATTTATCCGATTTTGTCTTTCGTTGACGTTCAGTGCGCGGTGTCTCTGACGACGGAAAATACCTCTTATACATATCTGTTTCCGCACCCTAAATGCAAGATTGGGGGAACTTAGATCCTGGAATCCTTAGATCCTTGGCAGATGGCGTCAAAATAAACAGCCTAAGCCTAAATCTAACCCTAAGCCTAAGCCTAGAAATCGGTCGGTGGACGGTGTCGGTGTACTTTCCAGTTTGCTTTGAAATGACGCCACTCAAAGGCAAGGATCTAAGGACTCCAGGATCTAAGTTCGTTCCCGTTACCTAAATGCAATATTACAATTTCATAAGACGACGACGAGAAGGCCGTTAAATAAGAAAGTCACAAATGATATGATGTGACAAATAACAAAAGATTTGATAAGAAAAAAAATTAAAACAGACCATCGAAATTATAATAAAAATCTGATTAAAAGTAGTATGATCAATTGATCATGATCAGACCTGTGCACTGCCCCCCCGGCGTTTTATTGGGGGGGCAATTCCAACACGGGGGGCACGGTGTGGGGGCAACTTTTTTGAAACGGAGGGGGCAAGCAGGGAAGAAAGAAAAAAAAGGAGAAAAAAAGAGAAAAAAGAAGGGAAAAGGCAAAAAAGGGACAAAAAAACGAAAATAAGGTAAAAAAATAGGTCTAAAATGGCTTAAAATACATTGAAATAGGCTAAAAACTGCAAAAAATTCGCGATGATGGCATTATCATAGGTCAAAAATGGCGTCATAATTTTAGGGTACTTTTTCTTTTTTTGGCGGGGGAAGGGCAATAAAACGGAGGGGGACAAATCCTCCAATGAAGCGGGGGACATTTGCAGACCGTGCACAGGTCTGCATGATTATGGCTAATTTGTGTCAGTTAGTGCGGTAATTACTTATAAAGTACTATAAAATAAGCGCCGTCCAATCGGAACTGAAACTTTTTGGTTATATATTTTCAACGGGTACACACCAACGTTTCACACCCACACAAACGATTCTTTGCACGCCTAAAAAACCATTTAATTACCTGTAAATTCTTTTTCTTGGTGCTTACGGGGCCGGAACGCAACGATCCACCTTGTTCAACTAAATATTTTTTTGTAAAATAAATTATTAAAAACCACAGATCAGAGTTATATAAGTCCACAGCAGTGGCGTGACCAGGGGGAGGGGCAAAAGGGCGGCCGCCTCCCCCCTCCCCGAAATCCGGCGAAGCCGAAATTTTTCGTAAGGAAGGACCCTCACGTTTTTTTGAATTTTGGGAGAAAAATTTTTTTTCTTAAATATTAATAAATACAGAAACTTTCCTGATGCCTTCCAAAAGCATATTAATAGTCAAAAAATCTGAAAATTTTCCCCGCTTCAGGAGTATTCAAATCATACATGGGCACCAGGGGGGGGGGGTTGGGGCGTTAACCCCCCCCCTCAAATTCTGAAAAGGGGGGTTTAACACCCCCCCCCCCACTCAGAAGTGGGGGGGAGAAAAGTTAACCCCCCAATTTTGAAAAAATGAAGAAAAAAAATGTCTTTAAAATGACTTCTAACTGCCTCAAAACTTAAGTTTTGAGGTCAAAATGAATGTTTTAAGCAATAAAAAGCTCAAAAATGCAATAAAAAGGGATTTTTGACCTAAAATTAGCGTTTTTTACCTATTTTTTCTTCAAAATCGAAAAACGATATGGGTAAAATACACTCCAAAAAAAAACGATATGGGTACTTTGCGTTAATCGAATCTAAACCCCCCCTAATTTGGGGCTTAACCCCCCACTCCGGACCAACTTGTCCATGTATGGGTTAGAAATCTATAGCTATTAATCATACCCCGACCCACTTTGCTCACCAACCCCCCTTTTTTCCCACCCATGTCATCATCTATCAGAATTTTTATCTGCATATTTTTTTTTCAAAATTTCCGGCGTTTGAAAATTTTCCAAGTTCAGTACAAAGTTAACTATAAAAAGGTAGTTCATTTCGTACCATTTTGCTTTCTACCCACTCGGCTAACAGAACTTCTCCTTGTTACTGAGCTTTTTTTATCCGATGATTTGCGTTTGGGCGTTTTACTTTCTGAATTAATTTTTGTTAAATAATCGGACGGGGATTCACGTGATTTCGGGATTTCCGTGATGCAGTTTGAATTTTGACAGCGATAACTAAATTAAATTAAAGAAAGTTATGATAAAATTGCTTGAAATACTTATAAACATAGGTGAGCACGGTCGGGGAAGCTAGGGGGGGGGGGTGGTTACCCGGGGTAAATCGAATTTTGAATTCTAGGAGGGGGGTCCCAGGGGGGTCCGGACCCCCCTAGCTTTTTAGGGGGGTCGACCTGGGGTGCGAAATTTTGAAATCTAGAGGGGGGTCAGGTGGGGTCCGGTGTCCAAAGCAAAACAGTTTTAAACCATAATAACTTTAATAATTGTTCTTTTTATAGGATAATACTACATTTTATTGAATAAAAAGTCATATTCATGTTTAAAAAGGGTGTAAAAGCATGAACATGTGATGAAAATTCACGTTTTTGGAAGAAAATTTAGTATAAAAAAGGTACCTAAAATTTTCCCGAGGGGGGAGGGGGGAGTCAGATTTCAAAATCTAGAGAGGGGGTCAGGGGTAAAGAATTCGGAAATTTGGGGAGAGGCCCCCCCCCTAGATTTTTGTCTAGGGGGGGATCCCGAAATTTCGAGTCTAGGAGGGGGTGGACCCCACCCTGCCTCCCCCTTTCCAACCTATGCTTATAAATTTTTTATGCCAGTAAGGCGTTAAGTCAGCAGTGCGACACAGAGGATCATAGGCAGGCAGCCTCCCGGATTCTGGGGGGTATACCCGACCCCCGAAATTTGGGGGGTGTCCCAAAAAATTTTTTTGGAGTATTCCTCAAATACCCTATTTTTAGCGTTTTTAGTGCAGGGACCCCCCCCCCCCCCAAATTTTAGGGGGGGGGGTGTCCGGAGTACCCCCAAATTTTAGGGGGGTGTCGGCTATAATCAGGATTTTTGGGGGTATAACCCCCAACCCCCCCCATGCCCACCCATGCACATGCACAGGATCATAGTTTTTGCATGGATTTTAGCAATGCCTAGCATTAAAAATTGCAGCTGCCATTCAAACAATTACGCATTGGATTTTAAAAATTGAAATATGCGCCAAACAAACGTATAAACTGCAAATTCTTGGCTATGTTCTGGTTTTATTTTTTTTTAAATGAAAAAAATGTTTTCATTTAGAAAAAAATAAAACCAAAACATAGTCAAGAATTTGCAGTTTATATATTTGGCGCATATTTCAATTTTTAAAATCCAATGCGTAATTGTGAAATTTAATGCTAGGCATTGCCTAATTGCCATGCAAAAATTATGATATATCATGTGCATGGGTGGTGGGGGTTGGGGTTTATTGCCAAAAATCCTGATTATATAGCCGACACCCCTAAAACTGGGGGTACTCCTAAAATTCGGGGGGGGGGGTCCTTGCACTAAAAACACTAAAAATAGGGTATTTGGGGGAAATGTCCAAAAAACTTTGGGACACCCCCAAATTTGGGGGTGGGCTGTGCCCCCGGGGGAGGTGCTTGTGTTCTGTGTCGCAGTATAATTTAACGCCTTACTGGCATAAAAAATTTATAAGCATAGGTTAGAAAAGGGGAGGCAGGGGTGGGGTCCGCCCCCCTCCTAACCTCGAAATTTCTGGATCCCCCCCTAGACGAAAATGAGGGGGCCCCTCTCCCCAAATTTCCGAATTTCTTACCCCTGACCCCCTCTAGATTGATTTTGACGCCCCCTCCCCCTCCACAAAGAAAATTTTAGCGTCCCCTTTTTTTATACTAACTTTTCTTTCCAAAACGTGAAATTTCATCAGCATATATGCTTTTACACCCTTTTAACATAGATATGACTTTTTATTCAATAAAAATGCTAGTATTATCCCTATAAAGAACAATCATTAAAGTTATTATGGTTTAAAACTGTTTTGCTTTGTACACCGGGACCCCACCTACCACCCTCTATATTTCAAAATTTCGCACCCTGGTCGACCCCCCCCTAAAAAGCTCGGGGGGTCCGGACCCCCCCTGGGACCCCCCCCTCCTCCGAACTCAAAATTCGATTTACCCTTACCACCCCCCCCCCCCCTCTTCCCCGACAGGCCGTGCTCATCTCTATGTTTTTATAAGTATTTCAGACAATTTTATCATAACTTTCTTTAATTTAATTTAGGGTATCGCTGTCAAAATTCAAACTGCATCAAGGGAAATTCCCGAAATCACGTGAATCCACCGGTCGCCACTATTTAACAAAAAATTAATTTTTCAGAAAGAAAAACGCCCAAACGCAACCTCAGTCTGGAGTAAAAAAGCTCGAGTAACAAGGAGAACTTCTGTAGCCGAGTGGGCAGAAGAAAATCGTACGAAATGAACTACCTTTTTAATAGCTTATACTTTGTACTGAAATTGGAAAATTTTCAAACGCCGGAAATCTTGAAAAAAAATATGCAGAAAAGTTCTGATAGATGATGACATGGGTGGGAATAAAGGGGAGTTGGTGAGCAAAGTCGGTCGGGGGTATGATTAATAGCTATAGATTTTCTAACCTAATACATGGACAAGTTGGTCCGGAGTGGGGGGTTAAGCCCCAAATTAGGGGGGGTTTAGATTCGAGAAACGCAAAATACCCATATCGTTTTTTTTGGAGTGCATTTTACCCATATCGTTTTTCGATTTTGAAGAAAAAATAGGTAAAAAACGCTAATTTTAGGTCAAAAATCCCTTTTTATTGCATTTTTGAGCTTTTTATTGCTTAAAACATTCATTTTGACCTCAAAACTTAAGTTTTGAGGCAGTTAGAAGTCATTTCAAAAACAATTTTTTTTATTATTTTTCCAAAATTGAGGGGTTAACCTCCCCCCCACTACTAAGTGGGAGGGGGGGTTAAACCCCCCTTCTTAGAATTTGAGGGGGGGGGTTAACGCCCCAACCCCCCCCCCCCCCCCCGGTGCCCATGTATGATTTGAATACTCGCGAAGCGGGGAAAATTTTCAGATTTTTTGACTATTAATATGCTTTTGGAAGGCATCAGGAAAGTTTCTGTATTTATTAATATTTAAGAAAAAAATTTTTTCTCCCAAAATTCAAAAAAACGTGAGGGTCCTCCCTTACGAAAAATTTCGGCTTCGCCGGATTTCGGGGGGGGGGGGGGGGGAAGGCGGCCGCCCTTTTGCCCCTCCCCCGGGTCACGCCCCGGCTGTGGACTTATATAACTCTGATCTGTGGTTTTTAATAATTTATTTTACAAAAAAATATTTAGTTGAACAAGGTGGATCGTTGCGTTCCGGCCCCGTAAGCACCAAGAAAAAGAATTTACAGGTAATTAAATGGTTTTTTAGGCGTGCAAAGAATCGTTTGTGTGGGTGTGAAACGTTGGTGTGTACCCGTTGAAAATATATAACCAAAAAGTTTCAGTTCCGATTGGACGGCGCTTATTTTATAGTACTTTATAAGTAATTACCGCACTAACTGACACAAATTAGCCATAATCATGCAGACCTGTGCACGGTCTGGAAACATAGATGTTTTTGGTCGGGTCCGCTAGGGGGGGGTCCACCCCCGGGGGGAAGGCCAAAATTTTTTAGGGGGGTCCAGGGGGGCCCGCACCCCCTGGATTTTTAGGGGAGGTCGACCCCGGCTGCGAGAATTCAAAGTTACGGGGGGCGGTCAGGGGGTCCAATTTTTTAGCAAAATTTTTTAAACTCAATAATTTAAGTGTTTTTAGGTCTAATATTGAATTTTATGTATTAAAACAGCCTATTTAGGCCTAAAAGTGTATTTAAACACTGTTTTTAACTAAAAACCTGTGTTTTTGACAGTAAATAAAAAATATACTTCCAAATTGGTCGGGGAGGGGGGGGGGAGGGGGGTCTGGCCTTCCAGGGAGGTGGGAGTAGGTCGGACCGCTCTCGAGCTTGGGGGGAGGGGGGGGCCCCCTGGATTTTTTCCAGGGGGGGGGGTCCAAAATTTTGGCTCTAGGGTGCGCACCCCTCTGTCCCCCCCCCCAAAACAACTATGTCTGGAAATGCCCCCCGCTTCATTGGATGATTTGTCCCCCTCCGTTTTATTGCCCTTCCTCCGCCAAAAAATGAAAAAGTACCCTAAAATTATGACGCCATTTTTGACCTATGATAACGCCATCATCTCGGTTTTTTTTGCAGTTTTTAGCCTATTTCAATGTATTTTAAGCCATTTTAGACCTATTTTTTTACCTTATTTTCGTTTTTATTTGTCCCTTTTTTCCCCTTTCCCTTCTTTTTTCTCCTTTTTTCTTTTTTTCTTTCTCCCCTGCTTGCCCCCCCCCCCCCGTTTCAAAAAAGTTGCCCCCACACCGTGCCCCCCCCGTGTTGGAATTGCCCGCCCCAATAAAACGCCGGGGGGCAGTGCACAGGTCTGATCATGAACAAATGATCATACTACTTGTAATAAGATTTTTATTATAATTTCGATGGTCTGTTTTAATTTTTGTTTCTTATCAAGTGTTTTGTTATTTGCACGTATCCTTTGTAACTTTCTTCCCCTTTTAACGGCCTTCTCGTCGTCGTCTTATGAAATTTTAATATCCCTCTTTAGGTAACGGGAACGAACTTAGATCCTGGAATCCTTAGATCCTTGCCTTTGAGTGGCGTCATTTCGAAGCGAATTGAAAGAACACCGACACCGTCCACCGACCGATTTCTAGGCTTAGGGTTAGATTTAGGCTTAGGCTGTTTAATTTTGACGCCATCTGCCAAGAATCTAAGGACTCCAGGATCTGAATTTGTCACCTCAAATGCGGAGTTTTCCGTCGTCAGAGACACCGCGCACTGAACGTCAACGAAAGTCGGATAAAGATTCTAAATCATTTTTCGCTATTTAAAATCTCCGCTTCTGATTGTGTCCCGTCATGGTCATCATAGATGAAAAAACTCTGCCGGAGCTAAAGTGTCAAAGTCATCAAGATGCAAAAACCAACACAAAAGTAACATATCACTTCCCCAACCGATTAAAAAAAAACATATTACAGAACGGTGACTCATTTTTATATAAATTTTGGTTTAAAGGCTTTTGTTTAATCGCTAAAATGAACCAAAGGATAAAAAGTACTCTTAAATAATTTACAGCTAAGTTACCTTCTCTTACTTCTGTGTTAAATTGTTCCATTTACAAACTACCCTATTACAAAAAAAAAATGAACTATAACATTAATCCTTACTTTTTTGAACTTTTTAATTTTAATGTATGTCCTCCGGTGTTACTATAATTTAAAAGAAAAAAATTTGTAGCAATGATGTTTGTTTTTTCGTGTATAATTTTATAACATTCAAAAAAAACAAAAATATTGCGTCGGCTACTTTGAAAACTTTTCAAATTTAAGAATTTTAATCGTTTATCACGGTGGATTGATTTAAAGCCGGCATCTTTTTATAAAGTCTTTTTTAGCAA
>JASAMX010015526.1:0-40124 GCA_030248175.1 Microlaimidae sp. YZB2_3
GGGAGAGAACACAGAGCCGTTATGGCTACTTATATCATGTGTCTATCAATTTTGAGAAATTCACCTCGAAAACTAACCTTATTAATCAGAGATTTAAAACTTTTTAAGGTCTTCTGTAGCATTGACAATGATTTTTGGCAGTGAGTTCCAGAATTTATGTTGCACTTCGAGAGGAAAAAGAGAACATTTTAATATCGTTTTTAGCCTTTGGCAAAAATAATTTAAATTCATGGTTGTTTTTGCCTTTAAAACGTCCCCATTCCCAAAAAAATCATAAAAAAAATTTAAATCGTTTTTTTTGTTTATTATATTAAAACACATTATCATATCAAAACGAATTATTACGCACCTCAAGTGAATCTAATTTAAGAAATTGTAGCCTTTGTTTGTAGTTAAACTCCTGAGGCAGGCCACATATTTTGAATAATCTTCGCGTAAAATAGCGCTGAACATGTTCTAATTTATCTATGTCTTTAAACAAATAAGGCGACCAAACTTGACTAGCGTGCTCAAGTATAGGTCTCGCAAACGATTTGAATGCAGTTGGAAGAGAATTTAGATTTGCTGTTTGAAAAGAAGCGAAAGAGCATGTTAATTATTGAAAGTGCTTTTTTGGCAATTATGTTACAATGAACGCTTGGCTTTAGATTTGAAGTTACAATAATACCCAATTATCCCTTGCTTCAGTTTCAACTTTCAGCTCCTTTCCTTTAATCATTAACGGAATTTTAGGGTTTTGTTTACCCATATAAATTACACTAAATCTGTGCTCTGCTATGCTTAATTGCCACTTTTGCGCCCATAACTCTAAACGGTGAAGATCATTTTGCAACAAAAAATTGGTTTCGTTATGTTCCGAACCTGAAACAATTTAACGTCGTATGCAGACAGTTTGCAAGACACGTTTTTTATCTCCATCAGTTAAATAAAGTTTATGAATAATAAAAACAGAAGAGGCCCGAGAACAAGAGCCTTATAGCACTCCTGAAATAACGTTTTATAAATGAAGAGAAAAAAAAGTGTAATTTATATGGGTAAACAAAACCCTAAAATTCCGTTAATGATTAATGGAAAGGAGCTGAAAGTTGAAACTGAAGCAAGGGATTTGGGGTATTATTGTAACTTCAAATCTAAAGCCAAGCGTTCATTGTAACATAATTGCCAAAAAAGCACTTTCAATAATTAACATGCTCTTTCGTTCTTTTCAAACAGCAAATCTAAATTCTCTTTTGACTGCATTCAAATCGTTTGCGAGACCTATACTTGAGCACGCTAGTCAAGTTTGGTCGCCTTATTTGTTTAAAGACATAGATAAATTAGAACATGTTCAGCGCTATTTTACGCGAAGATTATTCAAAATATGTGGCCTGCCTCAGGAGTTTAACTACAAACAAAGGCTACAATTTCTTAAATTAGATTCACTTGAGGTGCGTAAGAATTCGTTTTGATATGATAATGTGTTTTAATATAATAAACAAAAAAAACGATTTAAATTTTTATGATTTTTTTGAATGGGGACGTTTTAAAGGCAAAAACAACCATGAATTTAAATTATTTTTGCCAAAGGCTAAAAACGATATTAAAATGTTCTCTTTTTCCTCTCGAAGTGCAACATACTGGAACTCACTGCCAAAAACTATTGTCAATGCTACAACCTTAAAAAGTTTTAAATCTCTGATTAATAAGGTTAGTTTCGATGAATTTCTCAAATTTGATAGACACATGATATAAGTAGCCATAACGGCTCTCTGTGTTCTCTCCCTTTATTATACTTTTCCAATGTGTTGCAGTTTGGGACCTTGGGGTGTGTATTTTTATTTTAAATGAATTTTAGTATTAGTAACATGTAAATCAGAAGGGATCCTAACCTCATGGCCCACCGAACCAAGTGATTTTCTATAAAATTGTATTCATGTTATTTCATTTCATGTCTATATGTAATTAATTCTTTTTATATTTTAATACTGCTTCGTATTTTTAAGTATACATAAAGGTTTTTCATTCATTCATTCATTCATCCACCTCCCTTACGTATGTTAATATAAAAAGTACAAGCCTCAATTAAAGTTGAGCACTCTAGAGTTAACTGCAGAAAATATAGCTTTTTTAACAGAGTACAAAATAAATGGAATTCCCTAAATCAGAGTCAAGTTGACGCTAAAGCATTACATATTTTTAAAAATTCTTTATAAAACAAAGATAAATTAACCTAAAAATGACTAAGCAAGTGCTTTAAAATTAAAGCCTTTACTCATTCTTTTCTAGTTAGCCAGGACTTCTGTTGTGATAGTTATGATGTATTTATGTTTATTTTTGTATTTTTTTATTTTTGTGTTTTTTTTTGTGTAACCCAACTGGGTTGCCATTTTGTAACCTATATAGTATGTATGTACTTATTAGAAAATAAATCTTATCTTATCTATCTTAAAAAGGCCATTTTTTATCTCTATTTTGTTGTTAGCCCATGTGGTAATGTAGCTGATAATACCCCAGAAATGACTTTTGGAAGATGCAAGTTCAAATCCTTCATAAATCAATTTTTTCAATAAATTAAAGTTTTAAGCTCCTCATTATTTCTCCTTTCCATTTTGATTCGTCACACATACTGTTATAATGTCAAAACATTACTATAGCATTTTCCACGCTTTTGTCACTGTTGATCAATTGGGAATGCAGTTTAAAGATGGGAGCAAAAACCATTGAATATTAAATTTTAAATACCTTATTTAAATAATTTATAATCACTATGGAACAAAAATACCAATTTTTAACGACTAAAATTAACTAATTTTTGTATATTTTGTAAAAGGGCGGGATATAAAAAAGTTATTCGTTGCAATTTGTTTTTAAATGTCATAAACACACAATTTTAATTTTTATTAATTCTTCCATATCTCCCATACGATTTTAAGACGCCACCCAGGTATAGTTTAACTATAGTGCTTTTACAAATTATTTGAAAACTTTTAAATTTTACAGATTTTAAATTTAAAAGTTTTCTTACTTGTTTTTTGCATGAATTTTAAAATTTATGCTTTAGGCACGAATTTCAAGTTAACGACTGCATTCTTCGAACGAGGAACCGGTACAAATACGTGGCTTTAATTGACATTGATGAGAATCTCATGCCACTCAAACACAAAAACTTGGTCGATCTTTTAAGGTTTGATTAATTTATTCTTATTATTATGAAAAAGTATATAACATTTATTTAAATTTGTTCTTCATTAATAAAAAGCACTAAAAAACCAGGAACTGGCAACGGCAACCTTTGTTTGTTTTTTTTTAACCAAAAAAAAAATCAATAATTACCAATAAGGAAGAAATCTACCTATGAATGGAAACAAAATTTACATTGCTGATTTTTGTGATTTTATTATATTTTTTTCCTTTTTTTTAACAAAATGCGTTTTAAGTTCCAAATACAAAAGAATGTGGAGTTAACATGTGATTTAAATTAACATGTGATTATAATTGTTCAATGCTAACTTCTGATCAAAATGTGCGAAGATCCGGAAGATTGAGAAATAATGATTTTGGGTATCATTTACCCACCAGACATTTTACAAGAACTGACTCCTCCGCATTAAGAAAAATGATAAATTTGTGAAATCAATTTTCAACTATTTTTTGCTTACAAACTAAAAAACATAATTTTTTTTGAACTCACAAGTGATATTTATTTTTTAGATAGATTTTTAGAAAACCAGAATTTTTACGTGCTTTAATTATTTATTTCGTTATTTATTTTAGTGCATGTTTATATTTAGTGTTATTATGTATTAATTTAATTATAAAATTTATGCAAAGCCTAATAGATTTTTGGCCACAGTAATATCAGGTCGATCATTTTTGATTTCAGGGAGTTATGAATCCTTTGGGGTTGAAAATGATTGATTTGGTATGACATGGTATGGTATGGTATTATATTTTGGTGTGTAAAATATTACTATTTTTTTCTTTTTTTTGGGTGCATGCAATTTCAGTGCGGTTATTTACTTGCTTCTGTATGTTCTTGTCGTTTGACAAAATAAATAAAAATAAAATTAAATTAAATTAAGTGCTCGTTGGTAAGCGGAGTTTACACTTGACGGTTTTAACGCCTTATCGACTACAAAAAAATAACGGAAGTAAAAAAATTAACAAATAGTCTTTTCATGTCTTTCTAAAATTCCCAGATCTCTGTTTTTAGCGAAAAGCGTTTTTTTTAGAATTTGTAAATGGTTAAAGCGCTTTTATAATGTGAATAAACTTAGATATATAGCAATATTAAGTATAAGTTTTTTTTTATCAAAGCGCTTTATTTTTTAAGTGAAAACTTGGGGATTATTCAGAGATCTGGAAAATGTGTTTCCAACTGTATCAATGTTTTGTGTTGAATATATTTTAGTAGAAAATGTTTGGGGGTGCATAACTGAGCTAGTGTTGGTCCTAACTACCAATATATTTATTTATTATTTATTATTTATTTATTAGAAATAAGATGCACAGGTCACACAAAGGAGACAAACTTAGGTGCAAATATAATGAGCAATACAAAATGTCAATAAAATAAACTAATACAAACTATAGATATTACACACATTAAAAATATTATATTTAACATTTTACTTATAACTTAAAGTTTTCTTAATTTTTTGAAGATTTTTCTTAAAATTTTCAACACACTTAGAACTAACTACTTCCGAAGGCAATTTATTCCAAAGATCAGCACTTATGACTGTCTAAAACTCACACGATTTTGGATTTTGCGTCTTAGCATTTATTAAAGGTAACAACGTGGACATTGACATAGTCCACTTGATGCGGTTTCAGGATTTGTTTCACAGTGTGGCCCACAGGGGCCGCTGCCGTCGTTTCGTGAAATCGGAAGGCCGGAAGACTCCTGAAAAAAACTTAGGGTAACTGACTTAAATTCTGCCAGCCTTAATTTCGGCCACTGGGTGTTATTTTTTTCATACTTAAAACTATGAAATGGACTATGTATGGCTGGATAGATCGTAATATCATCTGTGTAACAATGCGAAGTTCATTTAATAATTATGCGCATAGCAAAAATAAGAGCCGGTGGCCAACCTTAAGGCCTGGTTAAAGTCAGTTACCCTACTGTGTAAAAAAATAATCAAAGAAATCTAAAACGCAGGGAGTCTGAATCCTATTTATTTCGAACGCCTAGAAATATTTGCGGATTAATTACATATTTGTTGTATTTTTAGCTTATTGCAAAAAATTGATCCAGAGTCTATTTAGATTCGAGATTTGGCATTTATTCATGTCTATAAAATACCTTCAGCACGTTTTCGTTCCCAGTGATGATTTTGTAATTTCTCCTACATATCTTGATTACTAAGCAATCTTGCCGTGTACTGTGGACCATCTTTTATTGGCGTCGAAATATTGGGTTCCAACTTTTATCGGCACCATCATATTCTGGCGACTCTGCGTTTCGAATTTCAACTCCTATCGACCCAACAGTGTATCACGGACTCACTTCGCATGGACTCCATAGTTTATCACGGACTCCACTCCCATGGACTTAATGGTGTATTACGAACTACATTTCCATGGCCTCGACAGTTATCACGTAAAGATGTTCGCACTCACCTGTCAACCAAAAGCTCCTCGTCCCACCAACTTAGATTAAAAAACAGTTGACTGTTCGGATCTTGTTTTCCCCTTATCACCCATCTGGGTCTGAATTCAAACGTTCCCCAGTCGTTGGAGTTGTCTATGGACCTGAAAATATTATAACGACTTCCATTGTGATGATTGTTAAGACGACGCTTTTTAAGTTCAAGATATAATGTAAAGTTAGTGAGTGATGGTAAATCATAGCACGCCATTTGATAAGGTACTGACACTGAGGCTAAAAATTACAGGTTCAAGTTCTGTTTCGCCCATTTTTTCAGTTAAAAGCTTTAAAAATAGCCAATTGATTTTCAGTTTTACTGTCAAAAAACTAGCTTTATTCGGCTTTGTATTTTTAGACGCCACGATTTTTACAAGCGATAGAATTAAAAACACTTCAGACAGACGAGCGTGAACGTCCAGATAATGCAAATGTACTCTTCGTCTATATTTCAATACCAAATATAAATTTGGCAAATCATTTGAACTACATTCGATTTTCTTTGAAGCTTCTAGCTCTAGAGCACTGGAGTAACCTCCGGAGTTCTAATTTTTTTACTATTTTCACGAACAATTAAAGAGTAATGCCAAATCTCCAGAGTTCCACGGTAAAAAAAAAAAAAAAAAAAAGAAAAAAAAAAAAAAAACAAAACAAATAAAAAACAAAAGCAGAAAAACCCTATCAAAAACGAACAAACACACAAAAAAAACCAAGAAGAACATGAAACTGCACCCCCGAAGAGAAAAAGTAGAGATCCGAGAAGCCCAAAAATAAAAACCAAATAAACAAACCAAACCCCCAAAAAAAAAAGAGAAAATAGCCCCAAGCTATATAAATTAAAAAAGAAAAAAGATAGCGCATAAAAAGATAGGAAAGAGAAAGACAAGCAAATAATTAGAAAAAGAAAATAAAATAATTAATAAGAAGAAAAATAAAAATAAAAAATAGTAAAGAAAAAAAAAGCAAAAAGAATACTATTATTCAAAAAACAGCAAAAAAAAAAACAAAAAGAAAATTAGAAGTAAAATTTAAAAAAGAAAAAAAAAACAAAATAGAAAGAAATTATAAAATAAATTAGAAAATAAAATAAATAAATATAAAAAAAAAATAGAAAAAAAAAATAAAAAAACATAATAAAAATAAATAGAAAAAAAAAAAAAAATAAAAAAAAAAAAATAATAAATATAAATAAAAAAAAAAAAAAAAAAAAAAAAAAAAAAAAAAAAATAAAAAAAAAAAAAAAATATTTAAAAAAAAAAAAAAAAAAAAAAAAAAATAAAAAAAAATAAAATAAAAAAAAAAAAAAAAAAAAAAAAAAACAAAAAAAAAAAAATTAAATTAAAAAAAAAAAAAAAAAAAAAAAAAAAAAAAAAAAAAAAAAAAAAAAAAAAAAAAAAAAAAAAAAAAAAAAACAAACACCACCCACCCACACAAAAAAAAAAAAAAATATATTGGTAGTTAGGACCAACACTAGCTCAGCTATGCACCCCCAAACATTTTCTACTAAAATATATTCAACACAAAACATTGATACAGTTGGAAACACATTTTCCAGATCTCTGAATAATCCCCAAGTTTTCACTTAAAAAATAAAGCGCTTTGATAAAAAAAAACTTATACTTAATATTGCTATATATCTAAGTTTATTCACATTATAAAAGCGCTTTAACCATTTACAAATTCTAAAAAAAACGCTTTTCGCTAAAAACAGAGATCTGGGAATTTTAGAAAGACATGAAAAGACTATTTGTTAATTTTTTTACTTCCGTTATTTTTTTGTAGTCGATAAGGCGTTAAAACCGTCAAGTGTAAACTCCGCTTACCAACGAGCACTTAATTTAATTTAATTTTATTTTTATTTATTTTGTCAAACGACAAGAACATACAGAAGCAAGTAAATAACCGCACTGAAATTGCATGCACCCAAAAAAAAGAAAAAAAATAGTAATATTTTACACACCAAAATATAATACCATACCATACCATGTCATACCAAATCAATCATTTTCAACCCCAAAGGATTCATAACTCCCTGAAATCAAAAATGATCGACCTGATATTACTGTGGCCAAAAATCTATTAGGCTTTGCATAAATTTTATAATTAAATTAATACATAATAACACTAAATATAAACATGCACTAAAATAAATAACGAAATAAATAATTAAAGCACGTTGTAAAAATTCTGGTTTTCTAAAAATCTATCTAAAAAATAAATATCACTTGTGAGTTCAAAAAAAATTATGTTTTTTAGTTTGTAAGCAAAAAATAGTTGAAAATTGATTTCACAAATTTATCATTTTTCTTAATGCGGAGGAGTCAGTTCTTGTAAAATGTCTGGTGGGTAAATGATACCCAAAATCATTATTTCTCAATCTTCCGGATCTTCGCACATTTTGATCAGAAGTTAGCATTGAACAATTATAATCACATGTTAACTCCACATTCTTTTGTATTTGGAACTTAAAACGCATTTTGTTAAAAAAAAGGAAAAAAATATAATAAAATCACAAAAATCAGCAATGTAAATTTTGTTTCCATTCATAGGTAGATTTCTTCCTTATTGGTAATTATTGATTTTTTTTTTGGTTAAAAAAAAAAACAAACAAAGGTTGCCGTTGCCAGTTCCTGGTTTTTTAATGCTTTTTATTAATGAAGAACAAATTTAAATAAATGTTATATACTTTTTCATAATAATAAGAATAAATTAATCAAACCTTAAAAGATCGACCAAGTTTTTGTGTTTGAGTGGCATGAGATTCTCATCAATGTCAATTAAAGCCACGTATTTGTACCGGTTCCTCGTTCGAAGAATGCAGTCGTTAACTTGAAATTCGTGCCTAAAGCATAAATTTTAAAATTCATGCAAAAAACAAGTAAGAAAACTTTTAAATTTAAAATCTGTAAAATTTAAAAGTTTTCAAATAATTTGTAAAAGCACTATAGTTAAACTATACCTGGGTGGCGTCTTAAAATCGTATGGGAGATATGGAAGAATTAATAAAAATTAAAATTGTGTGTTTATGACATTTAAAAACAAATTGCAACGAATAACTTTTTTATATCCCGCCCTTTTACAAAATATACAAAAATTAGTTAATTTTAGTCGTTAAAAATTGGTATTTTTGTTCCATAGTGATTATAAATTATTTAAATAAGGTATTTAAAATTTAATATTCAATGGTTTTTGCTCCCATCTTTAAACTGCATTCCCAATTGATCAACAGTGACAAAAGCGTGGAAAATGCTATAGTAATGTTTTGACATTATAACAGTATGTGTGACGAATCAAAATGGAAAGGAGAAATAACGAGGAGCTTAAAACTTTAATTTATTGAAAAAATTGATTTATGAAGGATTTGAACTTGCATCTTCCAAAAGTCATTTCTGGGGTATTATCAGCTACATTACCACATGGGCTAACAACAAAATAGAGATAAAAAATGGCCTTTTTAAGATAGATAAGATAAGATTTATTTTCTAATAAGTACATACATACTATATAGGTTACAAAATGGCAACCCAGTTGGGTTACACAAAAAAAAACACAAAAATAAAAAAATACAAAAATAAACATAAATACATCATAACTATCACAACAGAAGTCCTGGCTAACTAGAAAAGAATGAGTAAAGGCTTTAATTTTAAAGCACTTGCTTAGTCATTTTTAGGTTAATTTATCTTTGTTTTATAAAGAATTTTTAAAAATATGTAATGCTTTAGCGTCAATTTGACTCTGATTTAGGGAATTCCATTTATTTAGTACTCTGTTAAAAAAGCTATATTTTCTGCAGTTAACTCTAGAGTGCTCAACTTTAATTGAGGCTTGTACTTTTATTTGGAAAAACAGGGAGGGATGAATGAATGAATGAATGAAAAACCTTAGATACTTAAAAATACGAAGCAGTATTAAAATATAAAAAGAATTAATTACATATAGACATGAAATGAAATAACATGAATACAATTATAGAAAATCACTGGTTCGGTGGGCCATGAGGTAGGATCCCTTCTGATTACATGACTAATACTAAAATCATTAAAATAAAAATACACACCCCAAGGTCCCAAACTGCAACACATGGAAAAGTATAATAAAGGAGAAAACACAGAGAGCCGTATGGCTACTTATATCATGTGTCTATCAAATTGATAAATTCATCGAAACTAACCTATAATCAGAGATTAAAACTTTTTAAGTGTAGCATTGACAATAGTTTTGGCAATGAAGTTCCAGTATGTTGCACTTCGAGAGGAAAAGAGAACATTTTAATATCGTTTTCAAGCCTTTGGCAAAAATAATTTAAATTCACTGTTGTTTTTGCCTTTAAAACGTCCCCATTGAAAAAAATCATAAAAATTAAAATCGTTTTTTTTGTTTATTATATTAAAACACATTATCATATCAAAACGAATTCTACGCACCAAGCTAATTTAATTTAAAAATTGTAGCCTTTGTTTGTAGTTAAACTCCTAGCAGGCCACATATTTTGAATAATCTTCGCGAAAATAGCGCTGAACATGTTCTAATTTATCTAATGTCTTTAAACAAATAAGCGACCAAACTTGACTAGCGTGCTCAAGTATAGTCTCGCAAACGATTTGTAATGCAGTCAAAATAGAATTTAGATTTGCTGTTTGAAAAGAACGAAAGAGCATGTAATTATTGAAAGTGCTTTTTTATCACGCTACAATGAACGCTTGGCTTTAGATTCAAAGTTACAATAATACCCAAAATCCCTTGCTTCAGTTTCAACTTTCAGCTCCTTTCCATTAATCATTAACGAATTTTAGTTTTTTACCCATATAAATTACACTACATTTGTGCTCTGCTATGCTTAATTGCGACTTCTTTTGCGCCCATAATTCTAAACGGTGAAGATCATTTAAAATTGTTCGTTATGTTGCGAACCTGAAACAATTTAACGTCGTCTGCAAACAGTTGCAAGACACGTTTTTATTTCATCAGTAAATCATTTACTAATAATAAAAACAGAAGAGCCCAGAACAAAGCCTTGTGGCACTCCTGAAATAACGTAGTAAATGAAGAGGTGATAAGCCACCTATTATTACGCGTGTGGCGATTTTGCAGAATGCACCTATCCAGCCTAACAATTATCATTTATACCGACGCTTTCAGTTTTTTCAGAAGTTTAGATGACAGACTGAGTCAAAGCTTTACTAAAATTGATAAAAATAGTTCTATAATTAAACCCTTATTAAGAGCATTTACCAGTCGTAAACGATTCTAAAAGCAAGAATAATTATCTTCCTAGCTATAAATCTATGTTGATCTTTCATATTAGATTTAATTTTCTTAAAGTAGATAATATTATCAGAGATGCAACTTTCCATCACCTTGCAAGCAATACAAAGAAGAGAAAGCGCCTATAATTTTCCTCGCTGGCAGCCTTTTTTAAAAATTGAAAGAAACTTCAGCTAAAAGCCAGTTCAGTGAATTTATGAGTTCTGAAAGACACTTCAAAAACGAACATAAGTGAGCTAAAGATATAGCTAAGTTTTTAAACACTATTGAGAACATTATCAGATTTCTACTTATTCTGTTTTTTCTTTTTAAGCGCTTTTAAAACAATTTCTGAGTAAATTTAATTTTTTAGTCTAGTACCTGAGGGACTTAGAAGATATGTTTCTATAATTTGATTATCAGCAGTAAAGTTTCAGAAAAGTAAGTATCTAAACGCTCCATCTCAAACGATCAGATGTAATGTATTATTATCTTTTTTTTACGAGAATATCTATTTTCTTTTGACTTTTACATTTATTTCAAATAAACTGGAAATAATTTTTCACCGCTATTAGAATTTTATCTCACGTTTTTACTTAGTTGTACTTCTGCCTTAAAATGTCTATTTAATTTATTATATTCGTTAATTAAAAGCGTTTTCTCTTCGTGTTTCCACATTTTTTTCTTTTTTACATTATATTTTTAATATACTGCGATAAGTATGTTTTTAGAAGATTTAACTATTTCTTTTTGAAAATGAAAAGTCTATCCTTTTAATTTTAGTTTAACAATATTCAACCATTTCTGCTTGAAGAACTAACTTAAAAGCGCAACAAAATCAATAAGTTAGATAATTCATCTTTCCAATCAGCCTTTTTTAATCAAAAATTAATTCATTTTTAGTTTTCCAAAATATGACTTCCTTTATAAAAATTCTACTTCTCATGTCACTATTAAAAAGCGTTCACTCAATTTCACGTAGAAATCTGCATATCAGTGTTAAAAATAAGATCCAAAAATTCGAAATCTAGTGGTCAGTGACTAGTGTAACGAATTTCTAAAAACTTAGAAAAACTATTCCGAGCCTTATCTGAGATTTAGACCAAAATTATCACTACATCAAAATACAAATCTAATTAAATTTTATCAGTTAAAAAACGCTGAGTGCATCTAAAAATAATTCGTCATATTCTAAAAACTGTTTTTGGCCGATAAAAACATATTATTCTATGTGAGGCTTGTACTTTTTAAATTACCATACGTAAGGGAGGTGGATTACTCTAACAAAAAAGCTCTATACTCTACAGTAAACTCTAACTTTCTATACTAACATACGTACGTGAACTTTTTATATTACATACGTAGGGAGGTATCATGTATGCAAATTAAATTAGCCTCTTGCACTTTTGCCGAACTTGTTAATTTGGATTAATATCCCTTTCACCTCTAAATGAAACCAATAATATTTGAGGATAAAAAGAACACGAGTGAAGATAAAGTAAGAAAAAAGAACTGCGGACAAGTTAATGGTAAGAGAAGATAAAAAGATAATCAAAGAAAAAAAAAGCCAAAAACCCCCTCCGACCCCAGCAAAAACAGGGCCGAAAGAATTATTATTCAAATAAATATTATCAAAGGTGGATAATACGATAATCCGGGACAAAGGTGTGACACTCGTGTTTAACAAACGCAGCCATGCGAAAGACAACCAGCGGACGAACGGGTGTCATCGTGACGGACGGGTGTCATCGTGACGGACGGGTGTCATCGTGACGGACGGGTGTCATCGTGACGGACGGGTGTCATTGTGACGGACGGGTGTCATCGTGACGGACGGGTGTCACAATAAATGGTTTGAAAACCATGTTTCTAAAGATATTTATTTAATCTTCTTGGCTGGCTTCCAAACACTTAGCTCAGCATTCTCAAGAATATAATATAGATGTAATGTATAAATAAAAAAAATATGCTTTACAGTGAAAGCATAAGTCACTTAGTTTTAAAGAAAGTAGTTTGACATACTCATTTGCTTTTTTTGAAACATCCTTTAAGGTTTTAATGGGTTTTATCTACACTTATTCATGTGTTATTTTTAGTACCGAGCGAAGGGGGATAAATCTTTACTGGATGTATTTAATGAGCCTTCTTCCTTTTCTTCAAAAAAATAATAATAAAGTGGCAAATAAAAAAATATCCCCAAATCAAAACAAAATGACAAAGGAGCATGGAATAAATCGTTAAAAACCTTGAATATATTTTATATTTTACAAATTAAAGGATTTTAAAGAACACAACAAATGCATATTTTGTAATTTTTTTAAATAAGAAATACAAAAAACTAAATACAAACTAATAAGGTAACTGACTTAATTTCGGCCACGCCTTAATTTCGGCCACCAATTTAGGGTGTTAGAAAATTGGCTTATTTTTAAAACACAAAAGAACTAGCACAAAAGTAACTGGATTAATGTTTAATAAAGTGTTTTTGCAAAAGTTTTTTATTTTTATTATTCTACATTATCAACATTTTCATACAAAAAGTGAATTTTTTATGATTTTCTTAATTTTTGCTTTGTGTTTAAACTGCATCAAATTTAGAACGAAGCAATATATAACCTTAAAATATCTTCTATTTAGGGCTCAAAGTTGTTAATTTTCATGTTTTGATATTTTCTTCAAAATCATTTTGCAATGCGTTTAACTAACTGCGCATTTTAAGATTCCGTTAATTTCGGCCATTTTAAAATTTAAGTGAAAGAACCTGCCGTTTTTGCTGTTTTTAAATATCATTGTACTACCGTATTTATAAAGAATTTTTTTTTGCTCGTTTGACTTTGTTTTTACGTTTTTTAAGCCAAAAATAAAAATTGAACAAAAAATACAAGTTATTAAAACTTGTTTTTTTAAGGTTTTGACATAATTATTTAAATTCTTGCTAATAATAACTATTAAAGTTCGTAAACGGGAAAAATTAAGTTATATGTACCAAGAAAAATACCTAAGGGTAAATTTGCAACCTTTAGAAATTTTTATTGTTCGTTTAAGCAATAGTTATGGCCAGTTTTTTGTAGGTGGCCGAAATAAATGGCACGCGCCTTAACTTCGGCCACTTTAAATAAAGTTCAAACCTTCACTGATTTTTAAGTGTAACAGAAATATTCAAATTTTGCACTGAAATAACAAATATAGCTATTGTTTGATTTTTAGGCCAAATTTTGGCTTGATTGAAAAAGCCAGAAAAAACTTATTCATAAAAAATAAAAAAAGGTGGCCGAAATTAAGGCAGTTACCCTACATTCTTTATAAAAATACCACAGATTTGTCGGCATTTTAATGCAAAATAAAGTTCATTTTTTAAAATTCCCCAAAACGCCAAAGAAAAGTAAAAATATTGCCTATTGTCTTTGGATACGCATTTGAGGGTCCTAAGTTCGAACCCCTCAGTAGTAGTGTTTTTTTCTCGCCTAGGCATATTTCTAACATAAACATTAATGTTTAATTTTATTTCTTTATTTTTTTACTTGAAAAAAAAACCCGAATGAAAATAACGAATACTTATTTTAAAGAAATTACAATTGTGCACATTTGCATGTCATATCCTTTTGCTTCTTTCACGTATCATTTTTAAACTAAACTGAAATTTTTTTTTGTTCCTGGTTATTTTTTAAACAAATAGTCCTTTTAAGTAATTGTGGACATATTTTTCATATTTTTTAATTTATTTTATGACAAATTAATACAAATGTAATTTCTTAATTTGTTTTCGCGGTTTCTTTATATTAAAAAAGGTTAAATTTGCCTTTATTAAAAGGTACAGTATTAAATTGTAAAAGTTTTTGAAAATCGGCCAGCAAGACAAATTATGTTTAGAAACATGGTTTTCAAACCATTTATTGTGACACCCGTCCGTCACGATGACACCCGTCCGTCACGATGACACCCGTCCGTCACGATGACACCCGTCCGTCACGATGACACCCGTCCGTCACGATGACACCCGTCCGTCACGATGACACCCGTCCGTCCGCTGGTTGTCTTTCGCATGGCCGCGTTTGTTAAACACGAGTGTCACACCTTTGTCCCGAATCATCGTATTATCCACCTTTGATATTATACAAATTATATGCAAATTAACGTTTGAGTTGCATTATAAATCGATCATTTATTTAAAAAACTATAAACGGTGTTGGAATTACGATGATTTTTAATGAATATGTAATTGCCTTTCCAGGTTTTTTTTACCTGCAGCGATAAAAGCGCGCGGAAACATTATCAAAAGGTCTGAATATGCAAATTATCCACTAGTTTCTATTATAAATGACCACTTATTTCGCATAATAAAGCCGTGGCATTAAAGGTAGCTTCCGCATCGTCATCGGTATACTTAGTTTTTTTTATCGCTGTTAGCACTTTTTTGATTTTTTTACTAGAAGCGTTTAAATCTTGCGACTGAAATTAACTGACTTAACTTCACACCAGTCTCAATTTCGAGAACCGGTTGTAATTTTTGCCATTTAATAAACTGCGTATGGCTGGATAGGTCACATGATGGTCTATCAGGTCTTACGCAGTGTATTTCATATTTTTTTGCATGGCGAAAATAGCCACCGGTGGCCGCAATTAAGCCTGGCCGAATTTAAGTCATTTACCATATATCTTATCAATTTGTACGCATGGTATAAATTACAATTATTGCACATTATACATGTTTTTGTAATATTATTTTCGTGTTTTTTTTACCTGCATCGATGAAAACGAGCGCAAGGGTTGTCCGTCGGAAGGTGCACAACTTCTACAAACTTGTCTTCCTTCTCGTAGAATTCCAGAACTTTTAAAAGTGCCCGGTCGGCGGAATCGCGAAAGTAGATAATTATCTTGGAAGCACCCATAATTCTGGCCAGCGTTAGTATATTTATGTTTTTTTAATTGTTAATTGTATTAATATTTATATTTTAGAGTGGAAGTTGAGACGGCGTACACCGCTCTTTCGGTCTACATAACGCCGGTTCACACCGGAGTGGCAGCTGATAGCTGATAGTGAACGCGCGCGTTTACATCATTACACCCTCATTGTTGCTGCGGTGTAAACTGTGTGGACTGTGCGTCACCTATTAGCTGCCACTCCGGTGTGAACCGGCCTATAATGCCCATCTCAGACTAAAGGTAAACCCAACGTGGCTGCAACAGTTGTTTGTTGGATTTAAACATGCCCCCATTAAGTAACCACTCAAATCACGACAATCTGACATCACTTTATTAACCAATTGGATTTAATTTAATACAGAGTATTTGTTTATATATGTGTTTTTGAACTTGATTGACCGATGGTGCTGTCGCGCGATCAGTTAAGGCGAAGTCGCTTTGACAGAGGTGAGGAAGTCGAACCCTCATAAAATCAAATTTTTATTTCATATTAATAAATTTTTTCTAGATTTTTTATAATTCTATAATTTTATTCACATAAATTAAAAACAAAAACATCATTTGTTTCCTGCTTTTTTGCCAATTTGTTGAATTTTTCGTTATTTGGATATAATACATAAAATATAATTTTTATGTAAGTAAAAAACCGTAATTTTTGCTTTGTTCTACAATTGGTTTAGTACTTAACGCTTTGCGGTGAAAACTATCAGGAGAAACCTTAACATTTGATTATAAATTATAATTTTTACAAACGCCTTGAATTTTGTTAAAATTGCTGATCTTGTGCGAACGAAAAAATTTCTCCGGATGAAATTCAGGTGGGCGTGTCTAAATTAGTCACGTGAGCACACTCTGCAGCTACGTTTGGTTTACCTTAAGTCCACATCTTTTCTGTCTAAACATCCGCCTGGGGAGAAATCGCACATTTATCCTGCTCTATTCATAGAGCATTTTTCTAGGCTAGTTTTAAATTTAGAGTAGAAGTTGAGACAAGGTAGACCGTTTTTTTCATGTTTTCCGCGCATCAAAAACTTAGCAGCAAAAATATATTATATACCAAAAATATGCAACTTTTGTATAAAACAACGGTACAGGTGTATGTCATTATATAATGACATATTTTTGAAATAGTCCATTTAAATGGCAAAGCTATGCCATTTGATTGCCAGTCATTCTTCATTAATTGAAATGAATTGACTTATTCGCCTGAACTTAACCAAGAATGCATAAGAGTAGAGAATGTCCGACTGTGTGTTAAACAATTGTTCAAATTGTAGGTAGATTATTCCACGGTGTGGATTTTTTATCACGTAAAAAAATCCACAACGTGTTGTGGAATAATCTACAATTTGTTGAATAATCTACGTGACAATTTTTCTACGGAATACTGTAGAAAATTCCACGCTTTTGCTTGAATTTCCACATGTAGATAATTCTACATTTTATCTTGCGCTTGTAAACAAACAAAAAATGCGAACGGAAATCTGTACAAATTTCTGTGGAATAATCCACAGTTTTGTTGACAATCCACATGATAATCTTTCCACATAACACTGTAGAAAATCCTACGCTTTTTGTTGAAGTTTCCACATGGAAAATGTGAAATAATCCACACTGTGGAATATTCAACATGTTGACGGAGCGTTTACGAACAGAAAAAAACAACGAAATATGAAAAAAAATATAGAAAGTCGTTTTGTTATATAAAACAAATGAACTAAAATTGTTTTTATTATGTCAAAACCGTTTTGTTTTAAAGAAATTGAAAGACAAGCGACTGTCTTGCGTCTTTGTGAAACTTCGAAGAGAATGCAAGGTGGAAACCTGCTTTATTCGACATAATCATTGTAAAAACAACACCTTATATAAAATGATAGGACGCTTACAATTTTTTTAAACATTTACCAAATGATTACTAAAAACTGACTTTAGAGTGTAATTTTAGGTTAATTAGCGTCTGCAAACAAATCCATTTTTTTGTTAAATTACAACGCGAGCAAAAACCGGAAAAGGGGCAAACGAACGTGCGGTAATAAAAGTTAATAAATCGAAATGTGTTTTAATTTTTCAAAGCAGAAAATAACTGGGCAATACTGCTTACTGTAACAAATTAAAAAATGTAAATTTAAAAAAAATAATTTAAATGGTTTTGGATAAAAAAGTAAAAACAAGCGCAGCGGGGGTATTGAACTCGGTGCCCGTCAGTGCTAGTCGGAAGCTCTACCACTGAGCTAAGGACTCATTGTCTGCTGAGGCGTAAAACGGGCTTATAAATCAAAATAACAACTGTGAAACTTCGAAGAGAATGCAAGGTGGAAACCTGCTTTATTCGACATAATCGTTGTAAAAAAACTCTATTTTATATAAAATGATAGGACGCTTACAATTTTTGTAAACATTTACCAAATGATTTCTAAAAACTGACTTTAGAGTGTGATTTTAGGTTAATTAGCGTCTGCAAACCAATCGATTTTTTGTTAAATTAAAACGCAATGAAAACCAAAAAAGGGGTAAATGAACGTGCGGTAATCAAAGTTAATAAATCAAAATGTGTTTTATATTTTTAAAGAAGATAATTTGGGAATATTGCTATAACAATTAAAAAAAATATTTAAAAATAACTAGATTCTAAATGGTTTTGGTTAAATAAGTAAAACAAAAATTTTACGGATTTCGAACCAGGGACCTTAGTAATGGTAATCTGATGGTCTGCCATTGCGCTAACAGGACATCTTTCTGATTGGTGTTAAAAGGCTTTATAAATCAAAATAACGACTATGAAACTTTAAAGAGGGAAAACCTTATTTATTTCGAACGTAAGAATTCTAAAAAAACTCCATTTTTTTATAAAATGACACGACGCTTAATATTTTTTTAAAAATATACCAACTGATTTATAAAATCTGACTTGGGAGTGTGTAATTTGTCAATAAACGTCAAAAAACCTATCATTTTTTTGTTAAATGAAAACGTGAATTAGTTATTGTTCAACTAAAATGTGAAGTGAATAATTTCTAAAACACGTACAGTTGAAATAGAAAATAATAATAAAACAATCATAAAATAAACCCTGACAATTAAACCTTTATTAAAGCGCTTCTTTCTTCTGAGACGCCGGCCTCATAAGATAGAAGTAGCGACTCGAAAACGTCTGCTGTTACTTTTGTAAGACGCAAGACAGTCGCTTGTCTTTCAATTTCTTTAAAACAAAACGGTTTTGACATAATAAAAACAATTTTAGTTCATTTGTTTTATATAACAAAACGACTTTCTATATTTTTTTATATTTCGTTGTTTTTTTCTGTTCGCAAACGCTCCGTCAACATGTTGAATATTCCACAGTGTGGATTATTTCACATTTTCCATGTGGAAACTTCAACAAAAAGCGTAGGATTTTCTACAGTGTTATGTGGAAAGATTATCATGTGGATTGTCAACAAAACTGTGGATTATTCCACAGAAATTTGTACAGATTTCCGTTCGCATTTTTTGTTTGTTTACAAGCGCAAGAAAAAAAGTAGAATTATCTACATGTGGAAAAACAAGCACAAACGCGGCAAAATCCACAGAAACCCGTAAAAAAACGTCACGTAGATTAATCCACAAATTTACCAATCAATAGATCTAAAAAACCTAGATTATTCAACAGATTATTCCACAATCAATTGAACACTTATTCTGTTGTGGATTTTTTTACGTGATAAAAAATCCACACCGTGGAATATTATTCCACGGTTCTACCTACAATTTGAACAATTGTTTAACACACAGTCGGACATTCTCTACTCTTATGCATTCTTGACTTAACCAATTAAGTTATGCCATTATAATAACTCATTAAAACGCAATTTATACTATTCTGACTTAACCAATAAGGATGCCATTATAATAACTCAAACGCACTTACGCTTAAAAAAATAGAAGTGGCCATTAAATGGATGAATTAATATTGATTATAAAACGGTTTTTTCGTTGGCATTTTTTGCAAAAATATTTAATAAAAAGGTTTTTACCCCCCTCCTTTTTTTATCCGGGGGTTTGTTTCTTTGGTTTTTTTATATGGTTATAAGGACGCGACAATATGGTCAAATTTTTGTTTGTACCCGAGTATTTTTGGTTTTTTTAGAATTATTAATTGTCACGTAGATTATTCAACAAATTTTAAATACACAAACCCACACCACACCAAAACCCGAAAAAAACCCAAAAAACCAAAAACACACCAACCCAACACAAACATTGTATTAACTGCACAAACACACACATAAGGAAACAGAGGCCTTAAACTTCACACCGCAAATTCTACATCCCCATCCCTCTACCTACCTCCTTCCTCTCGCTCAGAGATTTAACTCCAAAACCAACACACCTACCCTAACCTACATCACTTTGTAAAGTTTCGCATTTTTTGCTGCTCACAATTGCGTTGTAAATTCGATTCTACCTAATTCTAATTTTCCTTAAACCACGCAAAAGAAAGCCCAAAAAAACCAAAAACTATCTATGCCTAACCCTAAACCTACATCCAACCATAAAACCACTCAAAAGATTTTTTTTACTGTTCCAAGTTTTTTTTTATTGTTTGGGGTCTAAAAAAAAAAAACAAAATAATAATTATTAAAACAACACCTTCACATAAAACAAAAAGAGAAGAAAAAGAGAAAAAAACCACAGCTCCACACAAAAACTTACCCCCCCCAAAAAATCCAAAAGCAGCATGACAGAAACGGGCCGCGGTGAGCGAAAGGAAGCAATTGTCGTTACTACGACAGAATAAGCTACAATTCGTATAAAATAAGATGCGACAGTGACTCATTTTAGATTTTAAACAGCGTCTATAAAGTACAGAGTGAGTCACAGTTACGTGTATTTTATAAATACGTAGCTTATTTTGCTGTAATTAAGTCGCAACGCACATGCAAACTGAACTGTAGTTTAGCATGTGACAAAATATTTTTTTTGGTGTGAAACCTTTTCTTAGCGGAATAATTTATCGCACTGACTTTTCGTCGATGTTTCTTCAAAATTTTGCCTTTTATGATACTAGACAAATATAGTAACGCTTAACTATTCCGCAAACTTTCAATTCCTGATAATAAAACCCGATTTTTAAATATCGCAAGTGTCTGTTAACGTAAATACTTTATTTTGCACAGTACCGAAAACTACCAAAGCATAACAGTATGCACTAGCTGCTAATCTATTCGCAAATATGACAATTTTTCACTAAAGAATCATTAGTTTTGCGTGACAAACAGAAGTATACCAAACCAAATAAAACGAAGTTTAAAAACAGAAAAAATGTCAAACGATTCGCTAGTTTTAGATTTTCAACAAAAAAAATGGGTGATACTGGACTTAGAAAGATTTAGGGTCAATGGAGCCGAGGGAATTTAGAGCTGAAACTTGGAGTTACAAATAGGGAACTTGGAGCCGTTAATGAAAAATTTGGAGCTGTAAGTTGGGAACTTAGAGTCAAAACTAAAAATCGCTAAAACGTGTACAAACCGGTTTTTCATATAAGATCTAAGTTCCCGTAGTTCGTGGCTCTAAGTTGACAAAAAATTTATATGGCTCCAAGTTCCCTGCTTGTGGGTTTAAAGACCCCGTACCCTTAGAAATACAATTTGTATATCAGCATTTTATCTACTAATGTGATGGATGTTATCTCGTTACCATGGTACAACTCGCATTTTTTTAAAATGTCATATTTCTGAAACATTAATCCAACCGCAGCTATTTAGTCTTCTATCTATTTACCTAACAAATAAATTTTTATAGTTTTCTAAATATTTTCCTTTAAACAGATGTTCTTGCGCGCCTACAATTCAGAATATATTTTTAAGCAAGACCACCGGCGAAACCTACTTTTGCGGCAATCGACCAAAGTCAAATAAGAGATATTCAGCTGTGAAAAGCGTATGGAACTCTCGAGTCACCTTAAGTTTTCTATTGGAAAACCGCGCAAAACTATTGAACGTACTTTTACTTAACTGAACATCATACGGAACATCCAGTTAGCTGCGTGCCAACTATTGCCATGCAAATTAAACCACATCTTATGGAAATTATTCCCTATGTGACTTTGATTGATAGTGCTCCAAACTGCCTTTAATATGCTATCTTATACTTTCCTCCTACCTGTCTTCATTATCAATTATTTTCCATGTACTTGCCGCTCGCTCTACGTTCCAAATCATTGTCACCAAAACAAACTTTGCTAACTACTTTCTACCTGCTTCAGGTGTACCGGAGGAAGAATCTTGAATGTTAAATTCGGATTTTCTAAGTGTTAGTATATGAACCGCTGGGTCTATTGGCGCGTTGTAGTTAAACTGGTTACGTATATGCAGCATCCAACACAATATTTACTGTAATTATACGGTGATATGCGTTTTTATAATTATTACTGTGCTAGGTGCCGGATCTAATATGATTTTAAATAAAATGATGAGCGGTTTTACTACGATGTGTTTATAAAATTTTTAATTAACTCAAAAAAGCATTATTTTAAGAATTTTATTAGTTTTTCGTCGGTTAAAACACCTTAGACATTTTACTTGCAAAAACTTTTAGCTTAAAGCCCAAAAATCTCGGTTCCAAAATGATTTAGACGGGACAACTTTTTGAGGCGATCATTTATTTGGCTAACGGTACCGTTGATTTGTACAAAAGCTGTATTAGTGTATAAAAATTAATGGGAGCTGTTCATTGTTATAATTATAATCCAAATCAACCGTACTGTTATCGAGATATGCTCACCTAACTTTTTTTATATAGTCTTGTTACAACTCCCTGCGCAATGATGCTTCAATAATATGACACCTTATAAACACGAGTAACAGTTTTAAACTGGCGGGTGATGGTGCAATGCAGCACGTTAGTATATAAGGTACTGAGGCTGAAGATTACAGGGTAAAGTCCTGTGTTGCTAATTTTTTAGTCAAAAAATTAAAAATAGTAAATTGTTTCGCATTCTTTGTTTCAAAAACTCGACCTATTTGTGTTTTTACGGGGGCTTTTTAACAGGAATTACATATTTTCAGTTGTATTTAAAACAAACCTGTGCCATTCCACGAATTGCAGCAGAAGTAGCCATTGCTGCACTATTCCAAAAATAGGCGCTAGACAAATCGCCAACTTTTCGTTGGTTAGATTATCCGGTATTGGTTGTATATTTATCGAATTGTGCGATTTGTGTTTGACTGGGTGCATGTAAGTTTTTAATAGCTTTTTATATGAAAGAAGTGTTTGCCGCGGTTTTCTCCGTTTTTTACAGCAGTATAATAAACACAGCAGAAATTTTCTCTGTACAGTAAATTAAACGCGAATTCGCTGCTCTCAGTTAACGCATTCGTGCCCACATTCCTATTAGGTCAAAACAAGAGAACTACCTAGTATAACAGAAGTTTGGGAGAGCCGTCCCGCCACGAAATCAAAATTCGTTATAAACTAAATGATTTTTACTCAATTTTCTCAAAAACCTGAGATTTAACAGAAGTATTGCAATAACTTCAAGAATTTTAGTTAATTTTTGACCATTGTCTGAAGTTATATTTAAGTAACTGAGGTTTCTGATTTGTAAAGTTTTTGGGTTAAGCAGAAAAAAAATTTTTGTAATGCTTTAATTTAATACAAAAAAGCCGCTAAAATTTTTCAAATAGATGTTTTAATATTTTTAGTAGTTTTAATGTCAAAAATATTACAGTGAAATGCATTCAATCTGAGAGGAACTTTGTTTCGTGGTGGGACTCTTTCGAGAAAATTTCTATTCGCATATTTTGGAAAAATATACCGTAACACAGAGTTAAAAAAAATTGACATTGGAGTTTCCACCGGAGTGAAGTCCTGCTTTTCAAATGTGACGTTAATATGTAAAAAAAATAAATGTAAAGCTATAGTTGTCATAAGCTCACAATTAGTTCGTAAACATAGATTCTTTTTAATTTTGCAAACATTTTTATAATCACAAAAATATTTAGATATCATGGAGGAGATTGTTAGTTTATTCATAATGTGCGTATAATCATCGATACGTTTAAATGTTTAATATTTCTAAATTTATCGTTTTTACTCGTAATTTTTTTAAACATTAATTACTTATTTAATACAACCGCTTGATATTTGTTAATTTTTGACAAAAAATATTCAGGATATAAAACTTTTAAAATATTGTAAGTTCATATCATATCATATCATATCATATCATAACATAACATATCGCAAAAAAAGTTAATGTATAATAATTATAACTTCGATGATTAGTTTCTATTTAGTTTCTGTCTTAAACGTAAAAATAAACCTTTTTGTAAGTAATTTTTTGTTTGAAAAATTATATAACATTAATGTATATAAAAATTTTATAAAGTTTAATTTTAAAAACTTTTAACAAAAACTTTACATGCACCCCGTTTTCTTTGTGTTATTACAATTTTTTCAGGATCTTTGCAGTTACAAGTAGCTTTATATGGCGAGCTGGTTTTTCTTAACACCACAGTCTTTGTTTTTCTTATTTTCGATTTACAGTGGCAGTAAAATGATGGTACTGTGTAAAAATAAAATTATTATTATTATTATTATTATTATTATTATTATTATTATTATTATTATTATTATTATTATTATTATTATTATTATTATTATTATTATTATTATTATTATTATTATTATTATTATTATTTTTATTATTATTATTATTATTATTATTATTATTATTATTATTATTATTATTATTATTATTATTATTATTATTATTATTATTATTATTATTATTATTATTATTATTATTATTATTATTATTATTATTATATTTAATACCAAATTTATAAAAAAATTTTCGCCCTTATGCACTTACTAAATTTATTTATTAGCTCCATTTTTATGCTCGAACATATATATCAAATCGGGCTAATAGAAAAAATTTTATTTAGTTAAATAACATTTAATTTAATTTAATTTCGATTTTTTGAAATTAATTCTTTTAATTCAATTTCAGGTAAAATTTAAAGTCGTAGAAAATTTAAAAGTCATTAATTATAGTCACTTATCGATACCAAAAATAGATAATCACGATAGTCAAAACCCTCCAACTTAAACGGACGTTGTTCAGTGTTAAATATTTTCACAGATTTATGACATTACATAATCAGTTTAAGCCAATTAGCGCTTAGGAAAAAAATTAGCACATATTCCTCTAAATTTATTATTTAACAAATGTTACTGTACAGGAAACGCAACTAAAGGCTGATTCATACTTATGACAAAACGTCCTTTGGGCAAAGTCCAAAGGACTATTTTAGAAAAGACAAAACGTCTTTTGGACAAACCAAAACGTCCTTTGGACTTTTTCCTTTGGACGAAGTATGAATGCTAGAATTTGTCTTTTAGACAAAGTCCAATGGACAAAATCCAAAGGGAAAAGTCCAAAGGACAAAAAGTATGAAAACGTTGTCCTTTGGATTTTGTCCTTTGGACAAATTGTCATAAGTATGAACCAGCCTTAATGGTATTATACCTTTTTTGCCCATATGCAGCACCATTAGAACCACCGTGGCTGTTGTATTACAGTAAAAAGCGTACGGTATTTGAGTTCCTAAAACAATTGACATTACTGATGTTTCTCTCTAGGAGGAGTTTATTTTTTTATTTTTGGTTTTACCAAATTTTTTACGAAATAAGGCAATATACTAAAGCTAAAGTTTTGCAGGTTAAAGTTTTTCAGGCGTAATTGCTCTGCGTCAATGAGAAATTCAAAATAAACCCGGAAAAAATAAAAAAAATTGTCAGTCATCATAATGTCACATATCGATATAAAGTTACCTGTTTCCTTGCACGTAATATTTTCTCGATGAACGGGTGGTTAGTTGACCATCCTTAAATTCACTTTTATGCGATTCATCTTTAGACATGATTGCAATTGCTTGAAATAAACCTTTTTTTTTTCAATAAACAACAACTCGTTTAAAACTCTATGACCATTATTGTATTTTTAAGTAAATCACTGGGCAAAGACCGACTTAAAATATTGATGACCTAAAATTTAGTTTGAAGATTAAAAAGTTAAAGCTATTTTGTTTCTTGATATTTTACTTCAAAATATCATATTTATAATTCTTTAAAAAAAACCTATTTTCAAATTGGAATAAGTAATGGTGTAAAAAAAACAAAAAAATTTGCGTTCGCCGCAAAAATTACCTCGACTGAGAAACAAACATCTTGCAAACTTATTATCATTATTGTCTCCACCACACCTGTTTGACAACTGCTTGGACTGGACCATGGCAACGAATTTAAACGAGAATTTAGGATCTTTGAAAACGAGAAAACTTGGAAATTGAAAACGAAAAATAAGGACTTGAAGCCCAAAGCATAAAACCGCTGAAACCTATTCGTTAGCCTAGTAGTTATTTGTTAGCCTAAAAGTTATTCTTCAAAACTTCTAGGGCTGCATTTAGTGTTATCAATTAAAGATGGTTTGCTTCAGACATCGTGTAACGGCAATTTTACGTTTATTTCAATGTTTCGATCAGATAAAACAGATCAACATTAGTGATTTTAACTTAAGTGTCTTTAACGTTGAAATTAAAATATTTTAAAAATTAAAAATTTTGGCTCCAGAGCTTCAGAACAAAATTTTCCTTTTTAAAGCTCCGCAGCTACCCACGTAGATTCGGATTTGTGGAGCTTCCCCTTATTTTTTTAGCTAATTTAATTAATAATTTAAAAGTAATGCAATAGATTATTTTATCAAAAATTTTTTGTAAACAAAATTTTCTTCAAAATTTTAAGAAAATATTAAAAATAGTTTTTAAAAAATGTGATAACAACATCTAAAAAAAACCATTTAAAGTTTAAACAAGATTAAAACTGCTCATTTAGGAGGCACAGCTCGACTAAAACCCCGAACCAGACACAGAGGAGTAAATAATTCGCTTAACAATAGCGTACCTCGATGATTTGCGATATTTAATCGAGATACAAATAATAAAACCGTTTAAAATTTTTCTTTAAAAAATTCTTTAATATTAAAAATTAAATACCATATTTTAGCAGTTATTTATGAAATTAATCAATTTGGAACAAAAATGCAATTTTCTAAAGGGCTAAATTTGATTAACTAAAGATAAATTCTATCGGGGTTAAAATAGATGAGTGGTAAAGTAACCACTCGTTCTTTCAGAAAATATCACGTGCAGAGAAACACATGACGCAACTAAATAATAATTGGTTACATAACCGCTGAAAGCACTCTGGCATTTTAAGAGCTCTAAAATGTCATATGGTATCAGTTATCACGTGATCACGTTTTGCTCCGTGGGATAGGTTGTAGAAGAAGCTAAATATTCCCGCCATTTAGACGTCCCACCCTATTCTCTGTTTTTTTTAGCGATACTAGAAAAAATTTGACAAAAATTTTTTGTTTGCGGTCTTATAACTTTTTTTTGCGGTCTTATAACTTTTGAACGAGGTTAAAGGGGGTTAATTTTACGATTTTTGCAAAAAATCTGTGTATGGGGGACACATTATGCATATTTTGGCATCATACTCAAAAGCTGTTAGAGCCACAGGCCTGAGACCGGGGGGATTTATGCGGAAATTTAAGTCCTACATTTGGGTGATAGTCCAAAAAAAAAATCTTGATGCCCAAAGGCACTGCAATGGCTGACCCCTAAAAACAAAACTTTTGACACAGCCCCTTTACATAGGCGAGTAATATATCATTTTAAAACTCTCGGTGTGCTGATTTCAAAAATATTAAAAAAATTTGCTCTAAGTGGTCGGTTAACCAAAATACAGATCCCTTTGTACCCCCAAATTTAGTAAGGGGTGATTTTTTTGTTTTTATTATTTATAAGCCGTGTTTATTCGTTTGAAAGCTCTATGCGTGCTAATTTCAAAAATTATAATTTTAGATTAAAATTTTTTATGGTTACCCGATTACATACCCCCAAATACCCCGGAATTTGAAAATTGGTAATTTTGCCATTTTTTTCATTTTAAATGACATGTTTATACTCATATGAAAGCTCTCGACGCACTGATTTAAAAAATATATAGTTTTTTTTTAATTTCAGTGGTTACTTATTTTTGCTTATTTTTTTAATTAATTTATTCGTTTGCCAAATTTATTTAAATTTATTTATATACTTTATATAAAAAACACCCCCTAAATATATATTACAATATATATATATATATTACAATAAATATATAAAAAAGACCCCCTAAAAATTTTGGGGGGTACATTATGGGTTGTAAAAATGGTAACCATTGGGTGAATCGAGTTAAAATTTATATTTTTAAGATCGGCGTGTCTAAAGCTTTTATATGAGTACAAACAAGACGGTATTACAATAAATATATAAAAAAGACCTCCTAAAAATTTTTGAGGGTACATTATGGGTTGTAAAAATGGTAATTATTAGGTGAATCGAGTTGAAATTTATATTTTTGAGATCAGCGTGTCTAAAGCTTTTATATGAGTACAAACAAGACGGTATTACAATAAATATATAAAAAGACCCCCTAAAAATTTTTGGCGGTATATTATGGGTTGTAAAAATAGTAACCATTGGGTGAATCGAGTTGAAATTTATATTTTTAAGATCAGCGTGTCTAAAGCTTTTATATGAGTACAAACAAGACAGTATTACAATAAATATATAAAAAAGACCCCCTAAAAATTTTTGGAGGTACATTATGGGTTGTAAAAATGGTCATCATTGGGTAAATCGAGTTGAAATTTATATTTTTGGGATCAGCGTGTTGTGAGCTTTGATATGAGTATAAACATGACGGTTTTATAATAAATTCACCTCCTAAAAATTTTTGGGGGTACATTATGGGTTGTAAAAATGGTAACCATTGGGTGAATCGAGTTGAAATTTATATTTTTAAGATCAGAGTGTCTAAAGCTTTTATATGACTGCAAACAAGACGGTATTACAATAAATATAAAAAAAACCCTAAAAATTTTTGGGGGTACATTATGGGTAACCATTGGGTGAATCGAGTTGTAATTTATATTTTTGGGATCAGCGTGTTGTCAGCTTTGATATGAGTATAAACATGACGGTATTTTAATAAATTCAACTCTTAAAAATTTTAGGGGGTACATTGATGGGTGCAAAAATGGGTAACCACTGAAGAAAATTAAAAAAAAAATTATTTTTTTGAAATCAGTGCGTCGAGAGCTTTCATATGAGTATAAACATGTCATGTAAAATGAAAAAATAACAAAATTACCATTTTCCAAATTTGGGGGTATTCGGGGGTATGTAACCGGGTAACCATAAAAAATTTTAGTCTAAAATTAATATTTTTAAAATTAGCACGCATAGCTTTCAAACGAATATAAACACAGCTTATAAATAATTTTTTTTATTTTTTTAGCAAATTTTTTTTATATTTTTGAAATCAACACGCCGAGAGCATTAAAATGATATATTACTCGCCTATGTAGAGGGGCTGTGTCAAAAGTTTTATTTTTAGGGGTCAGCTATTGTAGTGCCTTAGGGCATCAAGATTTTTTTGGGACTATCACCAAAATGTAGCACTTAAATTTCCGCGTAAATCCCCCCGGTCTCAGGCCTGTGGCTCTAACAGTTTTTGAGCATGATGGCAAAATATGCATAATGTGTTCTCCATACAAAGATTTTTAGCAAAAATCGTGTAATTGACCCCCTATAACTTCTTGGGGTACCCGACCCAGGTAGGTTACCCCAAACAAATTATATATTTTTAAGCTCAGGAGAGTATGGGCAATCTGCGAAAAATTTTCAGAGGTAAAGCCCCATATGGTAAAAAGTTAGAAATTCGGCTGAAAAAAATCGACCGTAAATTTCGACAATTTTGGGGCTAACCCCCCAAAATTTTTGAAAAAACTTTTTTTTCAGGAGGTAACCAAAAGTACAAGCACCTTAACGCGAGATATTTGCATATTATCACGGCGCGTTCAAAAGTTATAAGACCGCAAACAAAAAATTTTTTGTCAAATATCCAGTATCGCTGAAAAAAAAACCAGAGAATAACAAACTCATGAAACACATCTTTTTCATGATTGCGCCATTCATTGCGTTGATTGGCTGTGCTCGTCGTTGTTCCGTGAAAGTGACGTGAACAATCGTCAGTTAAAATATGGGGCGGAAAATGACGCCCTTCGCCCATTACTCACAAACATGATCTAATTGATTATATATAATTATTTTATCTAATATTGTATATTTTGTGATAATATATTCTATTTTCTGACTTAAATAATGATTTATCTAATCCTTTAAGTTTGTTCTTAAATTATTACTGTTTGTTTTGATTCGCGAAGAAAGAGAGAGCGCGGAAGTGACGATTGCTCGCGTCAATTTCACGGAACGAGGCTCCACCAGCGTAGCCAATCAGCGCAAGGAATGGCGCGATCATTAGAAAAATATCTCCTTGGTGATTATGACTGTGCGTTCATTGGTTGTCAAAAAATCAAATTCTGAATCCTTATTGGCTGACTTTTTAAGACCTTTTAACACTAAACAATTTCTGATTAAAAAGCTGTTTTTTTGCTCGTGGGTTTATTGTTTATTTTTTCCTGGCGGAAAGCGGTTACGCCCTTAATTTCAGCCTGGGAGACTTTAGCTTTAGGTGGTAAAGTAACCACTCGTTCTTCAAGAAAATATATTACGTGGAGAAAAAATATCACGTGGAGAAAACACCTGACGCAACTTAAAAATGATTGGTTACATCATCTTTAAAAACTTTTTTTAATATTTTTATTTTCAAGCGTTCATTCTTTATTTCTTCCTGAATACAAGCGGTTACGCCCTGAATTTCGGCCTGAAGGCATTTAACTTTTTTAATTTTTTGTAAAAAGGCGAAAATTAAAATAATGTGCGGTTTAATTCTTTTTTTCAAAACAATCTCATAAACGCACAATTTTAGTTGGTTTGCCCATATTTCTCATACAAACTTACAAGGTCAGTCAGGTATAATTCAACCATAATTATCAATATTTTAAATTTAAATATTTTTTAAAGTTTTGTTAAAATTTACCTGGTAAAAATACCGCACTTGGGTACACACCTCGGGATAATTTTTTTGCTGCAGTTACAAAGTTAGTAATATTTAATTGCATTTTTTAGTTAAATATAAGTTTATTATGAGATTTTTAAGTTTAAACATCTCAAAGACAAAATATACCTGAGAAAGTTGTTGTTTGTTTAATATTTAATCGGAATTCTAATTAATATTTTTAAATAATATAATTTGTAAATTTTTAATGAAGTTAATTTTTAATTGTATACTAGAAAATTAATTCTAATGATGTTAAAGTTGGGTATTTTTGTATGGTTTGAAAAATGTTAAACTGATTAGTGTAGTATACTAATTCGGGGTGTATTTCTTTCCGTTTTTTTATCTAATACAAATGAATGTATCCGATCGCACGCCAAAAAAAGACTTTGCCAAAAAAAGACAAAAAAAACAATTGCATTGTAGCAAAAGTTAATTTCTTCTTGTTAACTAGTAATTAGAAAAAAATTCTTGCTTAAATTAAAGTTTGTTTTTAAGTACCATTTAAAACATTTTTTGCTTTATAAAATTTTGTTGATATTAATACACTTTAATAAAAGTTTGGTCAAAATTCTGTATTGTATTGCATAAATACACACATCCAAAAAGTTTTTTACCTGACTGGTTTTTTAATTATTTTAAAGATAAATTAAGTGATCAAAGATATAACTATTACTAACTTTGTGTAAACGCGTAATGATTTTCTTTAAGAACATTTAAGTAAAGCACAAAATAAATTATCACCAATAGAGGCAATACACCAGTAAAAATTAAAACGGATGAATAATTAGGTATTGTAATCATTTTCGGTTTTTGAAACCTGTCATTGGAAAGTAAACATATTAGAACAGTTAGTTTTTGTAAAATTTTCGAGCTCGGAAGTACAACTTATCTGGGTAAAACTGACCTTCCGAGTTCCGCACTATTTTTATGATAATTTGCAGACAATTTATAGTAATATATTTTTTGTTGTTGCTGTCTCCTACTTGCAGCTTTTACCAACCTGATTCACAACTTTTGCTGCTTTTCTTTTAAATTTACTTACCTTTGATTTGGTTCCTACCTGCCTTTTACACTAATTCCTAACATATTTATACAGCTCTACCTCTTTTCATCCTGCCTTCTTATCTTTCTATAGGTAAGGCTTTGCCTGCTATTACTATACTCCACCCCATGCTATAGGTTTGCTGCTTCCTGCCTGCTATTATAAACTACCTATTTACTGGGGTATAACTTTTTACTCAATTTTTTACCGGTTTAAAAAAGTTAAAATTATTTTAAAAATAATTTTAATAAATCTGGTTAAAATAACTTAAACAGAATTAAAAATTAAATGTTTTAGGTCAATTTTATCAGAAAAGCTTCAGAGCTCCTTTGCTTTGAAAGTTTAAGAGTCAGGAGAATTACATTAATGACAGGAACATGAAGATCGATCGATAATTACTTATAAGTTTCTACATTTTAAATACATTTTTTATTACAAATTACCGGTTTTTTTACGAACTTTTAATAAAAGTTTTTTTATAGTTTGAGTAAACAGTGTATGCGAGTACATTATTCATAACGATGAAACAGGCGCTAGGCGATTAAGTTTTGTTGTCGAAATAAATGTAATTGGTCTAAAAATGAATCGATCTTCAATTGTTTGGTAGTTGAACAAACATAAAACATCACAAACATTAATTTTTATTTACGCTCCAGATGAATGGAAGTTTTAGGATATACTTATATGAATTAAAAAATTAGTTCTTTATGTTCGCTTTAAGTATTAAAGCATTCATTTTTAAAATAAAACAAAGCATCACAAGGTGTATTTTAATCCAAGGCTTAAGCAAAAAAAATTTGCTTCGTAACTTAATTAAGAAATAAAGTCTTGTAGCCAGCTGAACAAAACTTATACCGCAAAAATTGTTAAATTGGGCAATGACCCGTGTAGGCTTTCGAAATTCATTGCAATCAGCATTATTTGCAGCGGTTTTTCTTTTAAATTTATTCTGATTATGCTTTAAAATATAGTTACTATATTTATACTTTTTAATAATAAAAAATGATAAAAATCATAAAAAAATAATAATATTATTATTATTAAGATTATTATGATAATTATTATTATAAGCAAGAATATATAACACAAGAGAATGTCCGACTGTACACTAAATTTTTGACCAAAATTTTGCGAGAAAAATCGCACTTTCGAATTCGTGTGCGAATTTTCTCGCAAAAATCCGCCATTTTCTGCAAGTTTTCCCGCGCTGCGATTTTTTACACAGTGTTAGTTTTCTCGCAGTGGGGACTGCGACTTCTTTCGAACTCTATGCTGCTTTATTCGCACTGAGATTATTTTGGCACTGCGAGTTGGGCTGCACAACAAAAAAAAAAAATAAAAAAAGCGAAGTGAAAATTTTGTGTTTTTTTTTTATTTTAAAATTGTATTTTAAATAAAAGTAAAAGTCAATTTTTTACCTTAAAATGTTAAATTTTTTTATTTTTAATAAAATAAAGTAACTTTCAAACGTTTTAAAATTAAATAAAACAAGTTTCGAAGTGTTTTACTCCATTAAAAATGACTACCAGCGTCCGTATTTTTTTTGTTGTGCAGCCAGACTTGCAGTGCGAAAATAATCGCAGTGCGAATAAAGCAGCATAGAGTGCGAAAAAAGTCGCAGTCCCCACTGCGAGAAAACTAACACTGTGTTAAAAAATCGCAGCGCGGAATAACTAGCAGAAAATGGCAGATTTTTGCGAGAAAAGTCGCACACGAATTCAAAAGTGCGACTTCTCTCGCAAAATTTTGGTCAAAAACTTAGTGTACAGTCGGACATTCTCTTGTGTTATATATTCTTGTTATAATTAACTATTAATGCAATTATTAAATAGTAGTAATAATAATAATATAAAAATATAAAATGATATTTCAGGATTTTCATTTGCTAAAAACTGCTTCATACTTAAGCCAAAAGGATCCTTTGGACAAGCCAAAATGCACTTTGGACAACCTAAAACGTCCTTTAGACAAGCCGAATTGTCCTTTGGGTAGTCCAAATGATATGAACCAGCCTTAATAAAAATTATTAAGAAATGTAACTTAGTTCAGATAAAAAAAGTTTTCAAGCAAAAAGGTCCATCGGTTTTTAGGCAAAAACCCTTTCTCCAGCATTAAGATGTCCTTGTAGATTTTCTTAAAAATAACTTCCTACGACATTTCCCAAACACTGGCTGTTGATAAATCTTTACTAAAAAATACTAAAGCTAAAGTCTTCCAGGCTGAAATTAAGGGCGTAACCGCTCTCCGACAGGAAGAAATAAACAATAAAACTGCGAGCGAGAAAAATTTAAAAAAAAGTTTTCAGCGTTTATGTAACCAATTATATTTTAGTTGCGTCATGTGTTTCTCTGCACGTGATATTTTCTCAAAGTGGTTACTTTACCACTCATCTATTTTCACCCTGATAGAATTTATCTTTAGAAAGTTGTTATTTAAAAAATGAATAAATTAGAAATAAAAAACCACCCTTTGGTTTAATTATCTATATATAAATAGACGTAATCTCTCTCTCTCTCTCTCTCTCTCTCTCTCTCTCTCTCTGTGTCTCTGTGTGTGTGTGTGTGTGTGTGTGTGTGTGTGTGTGTGTGTGTGTGTGTGTGTGTGTGTGTGTGTGTGTGTGTGTGTGTGTGTGTGTGTGTGTGTGTGTGTGTGTGTGTGTGTGTGTGTGTGTGTGTGTGTGTGTGTGTGCGTGCGTGCGTGTGTGTGTGTGTGTGTGTGTGTGTGTGTGTGTGTGTGTGTGTGTGTGTGTGTGTGTTTGTGTGTGTGTGTGTGCGCGCGTTCGTTCGTGCGTGCGTGCGTGCGTGCGTGCGTGCGTGTGTTCCCTAACTCCTCCCTAACCACCTAACAAATTAAGCTGAATGAGGTATGATTGGAAAGCTTATACCCCGGGGGGGGCGTCGTAAGGTGATCGCAATTTCGAAAAATTTTATATGGAATTTTACACTGGACAGCACATTTTCACCAAATGGTGGAGGTACCCTATGGATTTTGGAACTTAAAAAATTAACCAGAATATCATGTTTTTTAGAAAAAAAATAAACATGGACATCTTTATAGTGGACAACGTTTTTTCACTAAAGAAGGGAACGATATTCCTTCCCAATCAAAAACAAAAAGATTGAGCTAAGTGAGATATCATTGCAAAGCTTACAGATTGGCGAATATCATAAAAGGGTTGAAATTTTAAAAACAACTGCATGGACATCTTTAGGTTGGACAACGTATTTTCACAAAAGTAGGCCGTATGGAATTTAAAAGTTGAGAAATTTTTTGTCTTTAAATTGGTTTAAACTTATTGGTTAGAATAATTAGTCAATTGAAAGCTAGAATATCGTGTTTTTTTAAAAAGAGGTACATGGGCATCCTAATACTGGACAACATATTTTCACTAATAAGGGAAAGGACTCTACTTCCCAATCGCAAAGCGGATTAGGCTAAATGAAATATCATTGCAAAGATCACAGTCTGGGGAATTTTATAATGAGTGTTGAATATACAAAAAATAACATGGACATCTACATCTTTATGCTGGACAAGAACTTTTCACAAAAAGGAAGATGGACTTTCCTCTCCAACCACAAAAAAATTGGGCTAAATGAGATATCATTGAAAAGCTCATAGTTCGGGGAGTATCTTCATAAAGAGGTTGAAATAAATAAAATTAACATGGACATTTTTATACTGGACAACACATTATTACCAAAAGAAGAACGAACTCTTCTCCCCAACCAAAAAACAAATTCAACTATTAATAAAGTATTAGGAAATATAATAGAATGATTGAATTTTGAAAAAAGTTATCAAATAATTCCAAAAAAATACAGGAAAAATTATTTGTCAGCGGTATGGCTGACACGAGCTACTTGTATTTACAAAATGCAAATTTCCGTTTTGTTGGAATTTTAAATAGTTACTTTGACAAAAATTTATTCGATCAAAACTACAATGGAACATGTTTTTTGTCTTAAAAATTTTTTTAGAGTGGTTTAAAAACTGAAGCGACAAGTGATGACGTGATGACAACTGTAACGGTGTAAACAAGCGCTTAAAGCTTTGTCACTGTTCACTTGTCATTACAATGTGAACAAGCCCCGAGAGATAGCACAAAAAACAAAAAAAAATTGAATTTTATTCATACTACTCCTTCTCTATTTTGTTTGTGTCAAATAATTAACCTGGAACTGTAATTAAACTAATTAAATTAAAAATCAGTATTAACTTGATTATAGTAATGTATTGGTAATGATCTTAAATTTGTGTAATTTAAAATATTTCTAAAAAAATGAAACTAACGAATTTTCTGTGGATTTACTCAGTGAATTCACAGAATTTTTTTAATTGTTGAAAAAAATTTTAATAATTTTATAAGCAAATAATATCTGGCTTACCTCAATAATTTTAGTTATGAATCGACTATTTAACAATAAAGCCCTTCAAAAAATTTAACCAAACCATAGAAATCAAAACTCATATTTTATTAATTATTTACCAAATTACTTATATTGGAACCCAAATGCAAATTCTTACGGGCTAAAGTTGGTTAATTTTTAAATATTTTGTAAAAAGGTGGAATTTAAAAAATTGCGTTCTTATTTGTTTGTTTTTTAACGTCATAACTACACAATTTTATTTGGTCCGCTTATGTCTGCATTCTAATTTTTGCAGTCAGCCAGATATAATTCAGCTACAGTTAGGATAATTAGGCAAAAAGTATATTTCCAATGCAAGACCATATGTGAGCAAAAAATATCTCGCTCGCACTGGAAAAAACAAAGAAAAAATGTGTATATTTGAAGACCTTATTTCTAAAATGACACTATACACAATATACAAACTTTTAGTATAGATATACGAAAATAAAATCCAATACAATACACAGAAATCTATTTATGTATTGCATTGGATTTTATTTTTGTATGTCTATACTAAAAGTTTGTATTTTGTGTACAGGGTGCAAACTAGGTACTGGTTTTTAGTGGGTTTATTTTTTTTGTTTCCCGCGGTTGTGCCATTTTATGTGCAGTATATGCGCATATATGCGCATAAAATTGCTAAAAAAGTGCAGTGGGCTTCAAAATGCGGTGCGTTCAAGTTAGCATGCAAGTATATGCGCAAAAACACTGCTACATTTTGAGCAGTGCCCATTTACACGACACATGCCTCAATAAGAACAGTTGTTTTGCCATTTGATGCGCACAACAATTAATGGCAGTGCTCAAAAAATGGCACCAAATTGTTTCGCTTCTGAGACTGAGTGACATAATTTTCCTTAATATATTATATAGTATTATATAATATATAATATATTAATATATTATTAATATATTATTAATATATATATATATTTTTGGTGTCAGTACCATTGCAAGTACCGCAAGTAAATCTGTGTGTGACACGACAGTAGCACACACACCATTATCCGCTCTACTACGACAAAAATAAGCTGCCGTCATTATAAAATAAACGTGACTGTGACTTATTCTGTAATTAATATGATGCTGTTTGAAAACTAAATGAGTCACAGTCGCATATATTTTATACAAAGTTTGGCTCATTCTGTCGTTGTAACGTCTATAAATAAGCGCCTGAAGATTCGTACTTTTATCTATCTGAAAGAATGCCCAACCACGAAAGTGACAAGAAGTGGTAAAAACAGTTTTGCAGCTAACTTAAGGTATTTATTTGAAAAGAAGTGTTAGTCGTTTACGAGTTTTGTTACGTATTTTGTGATATTGCTGTCTACATTGCAGTAGATGAATACGAAAAATTATCAACATTACAAAAACATATGGCCGCTATTCATACATATGTATTACAACAATCATAAAAACCATTTAGGCATAGAGAAAATGCGAAAGTTTCTGTGAATCACAGATAGCTTTCAATCCAAACCGTAGTTTAAATTCCGCTGATAAGCAGGCAAGTTTTTTTGTAAATTTTCAACTCTCTAACATAAATAATTTTAATGACAAGTTTGTATTTGAAAAAAAAATGAAGCGGTAAAACTCATTGTTTTTTCTTTTTAGTAAGTTTATACTTAACGAAGGTAGAAACACAAATAACTTCAAGTACCTCTTTTTATTAAAAAGGCAATATTTACTATTTGTTCGTATTTTTTTACTTCTGTAAAAGTATAAACTTACTACAAAAAACAATGAATTACTTTACCGCTTCTTTTTTCCAAAAACAATGAAGTAATAACTTAAAAACTATTATTTTGGTTTAGAGAGAAGTACTTAAATATATGACAAGTTTGTATTAATGAAACTCCAAAAAAGGTTAACTCAGTACAAAAACCAAAACGACTTCTCAACGGCGGTTGAGAAATTTTATTAAATAAGTTTTTAATATTAGCTTATAATAATAACAAAAATAGTAAATAAAGGTAGAATTTTTGAATTAAATAATATTTGGTTTGTTTTGGTTAAAAAATCGCGTAAATCATACTGAACGCACACTATTAGTAAACTGGAACACTATGTAAAAACGACCAATACTGGAATATATATGAGATTACCCTAATACGAGAAATTTATCGATTGATTGGTTTTATTTTAAGTTCGATTTTAACGGTCAAGTTCACACCAAATTTAGTTATAGCAAAATGATCCTTAAGTTTGTGTCCACGTAAAGTGGGTATCAAATTTTTGAAATTTACGTCAAGTCACGTCAAATGGATTATTCTAGCAATTATTCTAACAATAAAATAAATCTACACAGGCTAGCGAACTGATTACGGTCAAAGGTCGCTACTAAACATAGTTTATTGCTAAAACATGATTCAAAACCTATATAAAGTGGGTTTTTTTAAACCTTATAACAGAAAAATTTTAGGTGCTCCTTTCATATCCCCATACGAATTGTTTCAAACTTGGTCATAATATTACTCAACCATAAAATATATTTTTAATCAATAATTTTTGCAGCTGTAGTTTCATGATATTCAACAAATCTTCAAATTTAGTGCATGTTCAACTTTTTAATGTTGACTTAATTTTAATTCATTGGATAATAGCTAAAAATATATTAAAATTATAAAAAAAATGAATTGTAAAGAATTTTGTATTTTTCTAAATTGTACACCAATAATTAAATAATTATTGCATATGACCAAAATATGTACCATACCGGCTAACAAGAAATACCAATAATTAAATACCAATAATGAAATTAAACACCAATAATTAAATAATTATTGCATATGCCCAAAATATGTACCATACCGGCTAACAAGAAATACATTCGCAGCTTTTTCCTAAGCCTAAACCTACGTTTTTTTAAGCCTAGGGGAAATTTAAAAAGCATTTTAACTTTATTTAATAACTGTGGGGCGAAAGTTTTGGTTGAGTTTTAGTTTTTGCTTAGGCTTAGAAAACGTCGGCTTAGGCTTATGCTGCGTTCAGTGTTAATATTCTGTACAAAGTTATAACGTTATAGAATCACTTTTAGCCAATTAGTGCTTATGAAAAAAGAAGATCTTTCATTTATTGGAGATTAATTTTTTCTGAAGCTCTAAATGGCTAAAAGTGATTCTATTAGCTTCTCCCACACACAACCATTCCCACAGAGCAAAACATAAATTACGTAATTACGAGTACTATATGACATTTTGAGGGTCCTTAAAATCCTTAGGTGATTCCGTGTCCCATTAAAAAAATGCTATCAAAATTATGAAATGAAATAAGCGGGGATCTTTATTTTTGGATATCAGCGTTTCTGTTGGATTGTAAACCATTTATTTTTATTAACCACAACAAATACATAAAATCTAAAGAATATTCTTTTAAAATTATTAGGAACTCCGCCACCGACTGCACTGTAGGGTTGGTGCCTGTCCCAAGCCAGGAGCGCCTGTCTAAATTCCAGGCGTAAGGAGGAGGGTTGACAAATGGTTTATTACCGTTATAAAATCACAAAAATTTCCGTAAAAGGCGAAACATACCTCTTTTGGTGTGTTTCTGCCTTAGCTGCTACACTTAATTGACTCAGTCGTTAAGTGGCTGGTACGCAGCACCTATAGTACTCTATAATATTCTTTTTTATCACAAAAAAATTTAATTTTGCTCTATTTTTCTAAACACTCACCTTTTACAGCTAATAATCAAAACCAAATTTAATCAAATATTCAATCACTTTGTACTGCTGGCCCTCTTGTTTTTGGTATTGCTTAGTTGTTTACTATTAAGCTCATTCTTAAATTGTATGTGGGGTTAGTCTTGTGTGTGT
>JASAMX010015527.1:0-15000 GCA_030248175.1 Microlaimidae sp. YZB2_3
ATTTACTCAACTCTGACTCAAATTTTTATAAAAAGCCGCCGGAATGTTCCAGAAACAAATTTAGTTACGCAATAAGAAAGAGTGTACAGCAAAAAAACTCTTGTACCATAATGCGTGGCAAGCGGTCAAGTAATTAACAGAGGTGAGTTTTTCGTTTTCATTTTGTTATTTTTATTATTTGACTATACTTTTTCAGGTGTTTAAGTTTTGTTATCATTTAAAATACTTTGGTATTTACTCTATTTTTTTTATTAAAAAATTTTTAATTTATGCGTGTTAAGTAAATTTGTATTTTTTGTTATCATTGCATACATAAGGGTTCCCCCTTTCCCTCACCCGTTTTTTCTATTTGAGTACGGCTCCTAAATTTTGAAGTTTTACAGATTTCTATAGAACACATTTGCAGAAATGTGTTAAAAATTTAATACGCTATTTAATAATCCAGGTTCATTAATAGTATGATAAGCCTTTTAATTTTAAGGATAGTCAATTATGACTAATTTTAAACTTTAATATGGTTTGAAAAGCAAAAAATAAGCCTTCCAGATTCATTTACATTTAATTTTAATTAAGTCTAAATTAATATAAAATGTAGGATTTTGGCGTAAAATTTTTATTTACGATACTTGTGCGACTGGTTTTAGTAGTCACTTCACTTCCCGTCTTCATAAACAATAAAACGAAATTAAACAAGATCATGGCGTCTCAAGATGTAATGAAGTCTTATTTACAAAAACACTGAAATATAAATATAAACACTAAGCAAGTTTGGCCCAACTTGCTTGATGAGTTTATGTAAGAGCCTTACTCTTGGCCTTTGAATCATTTTCTAACAAAACTATGTTTATATTTCTGTATTGTGTGGGCGACCGTAATCAGTTCGCATTTTGATTCTGTATGATGTTTGATGTTTTGGTTTATCTGGAATAAACACATTGACTTGACATGAGTCAAAACTGCGTGACGTGACACCATATTATAGTGATGGGCAGTTCCGAGTTCCGGACGTTCCGGGCAAAATTTTCAACTCCGGTTCCGGTTCCTGTTCCAAATTTTTGAAAAATCTCAATTCCGGTTTCCGGTATTCCGAGGGTTTCGCAGCTTGATAGGCAGTTCCGGTTCCGGCTTCCGGATGTTTCGGGCAAAATTTGAATACGGTTCCAGTTCATGTTTCAGATTTTTGGAAAATCTCAATTCCGGTTACGGTTCTGGTGTTCTCGGAGTTCGCAGTTCCGCTCATCACTACCATATTATATTAATATACGTTTTGTTGAATTCGCAGCATAAGCTCTGTTCTTCCAGCTTATTGAGTTTCTTTAATTGTCTTTAAATTTCCGTGGATAAAATTTCGTAGATTTTATTTTGTAATGTTTTAAATGTAATATAAAAACTAATATAAATCAGAAAAACATTAATAGAATTTAAAATTGTAGCGTAAAAAACTGTACAAAACACACTATAAACTATATTTACCAACTTGAAACAAAGAACCGTGTAAAAACACAAGAATATCTTCGTCTTTTGAGTTGTAACCTTTGGTTTTTGCGTATTGAATAATTCTTTTTAAAGCATTCTTCGTATTTTTTAGCAGAATTTGAAAATATTCCGTAGTCGAATTTACCCTTAATATTCGGTCGGATGGATAAGATGTAAAGTTGATAAATCGCTTTATTTCTTGTAAATAACCAGGGGCCCAACTTGACGTGTTTTTAAAATGCCAGAAAAATCCTAAATAAAATAGGCCTAATTTGATCAGAAAACATTATAACTGTATATCCTTTAAAAAAATGATACACTTGTAATTGTTAAGTTATTTAAAAAATAACAAATTGGGTTAATTCAAAATAACATATACCAAAATATTATAAATAAAAGAAACGCACAATTTGTATAATAGTTAGCTAAAAAACTTTAAAAAAAATTGTTTTAAAGTATTGTAATTTTAATAAAGTTAAACAGACAAAAATACAATATTGACTAATCGCAATAATAAAGGCTGGTTCATACTTATGTAAAAACGTCCTTTGGACAGCGTTTAAACGTATGTAAAAACGTCCTTTGAATTTTGTCCAAAGGACATTTTACATAAGTATGAACCAGCCTTAATTTTAACCAATGGAACAACTTTTTAACACACAGTCGCACATTCCTTCACTCTTAGGTATTCTGTGCTGCGCGCTTTTTTTATCTTTTTTTTTTTGAAGTTAGTAGTAGTTCTCAGTCAAAAATTTAATATTTTACCAAACATTATTTGTGTTTAAACTGCATCAAATTTAGAACGAAGCAATATATAACCTTAAAATATCTTCTATTTAAGGCTCAAAGTGGTTAATTTTCATGTTTTGATATTTTCTTCAAAATCATTTTGCAATTCGTTGAACTAACTGCGCATTTTAAGATTCCGTTAATTTCGGCCACCTGAAAATCTAGGTGAAAGAACCTGCCTTTTTTTGCTGTTTTTAAATATCATTGTACTACCGTATTTATAAAGAATTTTTTTGCTTGTTTGACTTTGTTTGGACGTTTTTTAAGCCAAAAATAAAAATTGACCAAAAAATACAAATTATTAAAACTTGTTTTTTTAAGGTTTTGACATAATTATTTAAAGTCTTGCTAATAACTATTAAAGTTCGCAAACGGGAAAATAAAGCTATATGTACCAAGAACAAGGGTAAATTTGCAAACCCTTTGGTAAACCTAAGGGTAAATTTGCAACCTTTAGAAATTTTTATTGTTCGTTTAAGCAATAGTTATGGCTAGTTTTTTGTTGTGGCTAGTGCTAGCAAAAGTTTAAACCTTCACTGATTTTTAAGTGTAACAGAAATATTCAAATTTTGCACTGGAATAACAAAATAATATAGCTATTGTTTGATTTTAGGCCAAATTTTGGCTTGAATGAAAAAGCCAGAAAAAACTTATTCAAAAAAAATTAAAAAAGGTGGCCGAAATTAAGTCAGTTACCCTATTATATATTTTATAATTTTGATAAAACTGTATAAACCTTTACCTGTCTTTTTGTCTAGTTTTATGTGTTTTTTTTATTTATTTTACTAACAAAAAAATAAATAAATAAATAGAAAAACTCACCTTCTTTTTTCGGATCCAAATGGTGCGTCTCCATATTGTTGTACGGTTCACGAACCCGATGGGTACCCATTATTTTAACTCTTTCCGGTCTTATTATGACTTTAGGCGAGAACTATTATATCCCGCAAATTTTAATAAAAATAAGTTTATATTATTCCTAAATAAGCCAAAAGTTTTAATGCTGTGAATATTTTTTTGTTTAAAAATGTAACAAAAATTTTCAATTTATGTGCCCATTGTAAAGTCTAGTTAATCTTTCGTTTACATTTTTGATTGCATCTAGAATCACGCTATTTCTTTCGTTCGGAAAAATTTTTTATAAGTTAAAAAAATTTTCTTTATTTTAATTTTATTTATTTATTTTTCTTTTGATTTCCTCCAGTATGGATCACGCCACACCTACAGGTAATTCTTTCTTTCTTTTTTACTTAGTTTATTTTCATTACAGGCTCTTAAGCTGTTTTTTGGTAAAAAATTTTTTTTAAAAATTTTTGTAAAATTTTCGTCTAACTTATCTAAATTATTTTTCATTTTTCTACATAAAAATTACAATTTTTTATAGTCAAAAAATATTTTCCTTTTTTCTTTCTCTTTACAGAAGGCTCTGTTCTCTCGCCGAACGAATCGGACATGACGCTACTTTCAGTACGCGGCACAAAACGATCTAATCTTTTTGAGGATCCTAGCAAGGTATTTTATTTAATATATATTTTTTCATAATTACTTGTTTTTAGATTTTTATCTCATTTTTTCTCCAGGGTTTCGTTTATTTTAGTATTTGTTCCTTCCTTGTGGCGCGTATTATTATTTTTTATACATTTATTTTTATACATTTATTTTTTTAAAAAAATTTAAACATTATTAATTTTTGTTACTTTTTGCCTGTTGCATGTGCTAGAACCTTGCTGCCAAAATTAACTTTAACTTTTTTGCATTTTTAGCTTTTTCACTCTTTATTCTTTTTAAAAATTTTTAAAGTTTTACTAAAATTGTTTTTTTAAAAAATTTCAGCTTGTTTCTAGTTGTAAAATAAGTAGAATAGCCTCTGCTGATGACGCGCAACTGTTTTACTTATTTGTCCTTTACACGTCCAGAGAAGCGCAGAAACGTGTAATTTTTGTTTTTGTTTTTATATATTTTTATACTCTTTCTAATTATTTTGGCCTTCTGTCTTTTTTAATTTTATTAATTATTTTTAATTTACTTATTTAATTTTTAGGTTATAGGTGTAAATATTTTTTCAGGGTTTTTTCAAAAATTTCCGCTCTTTTTACACAAAAACTTTTTGTTTTTGCTATTAAAAGCACGCAAATGAATGAATACTTAAAACAAGAATAAAATCACTTGCGGTGAGGTTTCTATTTTTCTTTTCATATTAATAAAAACTATACTTACAAAAATTAGATTAGTCAATTACTGATTTTAAGTACACATTCTAAATGACAGTTCGGTGTGCTGGATTTTCACGCTCGACGTGGAATGATATTTTGCACGGGTTTGTGGTGGGATTTTTTTATGACAAGACAAATGTAATTTAAATACACTATACGTAAAATCTTAATTAAATATAAATTTTTGAGCAAAAACTCCAATAACACAAGACAAAATAAAAGGGCTTTGTCTTATTTAAATGCAATAGATTTTACTTTAATGACTATTAAAATTTACGGTAGCAGAGGTGAAATTGGTGGCAACTCTATTCCAAGTAAGCAGTGGAATTTTATTTTCGAAAACTCTGTGATTTTTAAATGTTAGCCAATTTCTTCAAATCAATAGCCAAGGTTGTTTACGTTTAACCTTTTCTGTTTGCTATGCTGATTAGCAAATAAGTGTTAAACAGAGTCCTACAATGCAGCTATAAAAAATTATTTTGAAAAAAAGAAACGTATTTAAAAAATGTGATTATAGTTATATAGTGTAATGACCGACATGAAAATTCATCTTCAGCTCGGACAGATTCTAAAATGGAATTGCAACTATATATATGTCATCCTTGGGGTAAAACTGCGATCTAGTAAATTTAGCTCAATTCTGGTGATGATCATTTTCCCAAATGTCGTTGTTGCAGTTGTGTTTTCATTAAAAATATTTTTAAATGGAAGGAAAGATTTTAACAATTCGGTAACTGGATTTTAAGCAAAGAAATTGCCAACATTTAACCTATCAAATGTCTTTTCTGACTCTTCATTTACAGCATCGTTCCAGTTCCATCTTAAATGTGAACTAAATTCCGGTGTTAATCGATACAGGCCACGAAACGAAAAAGCCGCTTTACCCGGATATTCGATATCCAGACGTTTTGTTAGTTCTGCCAAAGTAAGCTACAAAATTAAACTCACCATCTTTTTTCCCCGTTAATTGTAATAGTGTAACATCGAAATAAAGAAAGTTGATGTTAAAATTTACGCATTTAATTTTTTAACATCATCTTATTTTCCTATATGTTTGTACATATTCAAATTTGATAGTGAATTTTTAAGATCTAAAATTAGATGATGAGTTGAATTTCACACTTTTAGTTCTTTTCTTCCGCTGGCAGGAAACATCAATTCGTCGAAGTCGCAGAATGCCAAATAGCGAAATTTGTACTGGGCGTTGAGTAAACATTCACTTTCGTACGATTTCCGGCAGTTGGAACATGGATACTCCTTTAGTTCCACAAGCTGAAGTAATAACATAATGTCGAAATTTTACTAACAAACAATAATATCAAAAATAATAATATTAAAGCATATGTAAAGATGACTCCTATAACGTATAACTATAAATTAGATTTAGTTGTTTCGGCGGTGACTGAACCGCTTCTGGCTGAACTATCAAGTCCTGAGGAAACAGCCAGGGATCAGGATTATAGTTCAAAGCAAGATACTGACTGGACTCTAGTTACAAAGGCAAAAAAAAGCCTAAAACTTTTAAAAAGAGCTGAAAAAAAAAAAAAAATTTGGCTGAGAATAACAAGCAGCAAGACCTAATTTCTGCGTCTCGAATTATCTCCGCTATTGCTCCAGATCGAAATTATCCAATTAAAGTGGTTAATGCTTTTCCTATTGGATCATATGTGGGAAGAAATGGTCGTCCCAGGCTTATGAAAATTGAAGTTGAGCATACAGCGGATCGAAATTTTATTCTAGCCAACTCGCATAAGCTGAAGAATCATCCGGATTTCCAGCAGGTTTATTTGCGAGAATCGTATTCCAGAGACCAGTTGCAGCATATTTATTCGGTTTATCGCGAAAAAAACAATCTAAACAAGCAACATGGCGGAAATTCATTTTTTGTTAAGTACGTGGGAAAAGATCCTTTTCAGTGGCATGTTTGCGAAGCTACAAATGGCGAGCGTAAAAAAGAAAGTAAAGCAGAAGATGATAATCAAAAACACCCAAAATAGATGTGGCGGGTAAAGGTAACTGCCTTCCTAAATATAATTGTAGAAACAATATAAATGTAAAAGTAAAACTAATCAATGCCAGATCTGTAGTAAATAAACTTAATAACTTATCTTTTTTGCTTGATGAGGATACTTATGATATCATTGTAATAACTGAAACGTTTCTCTCACCGGAAATACCAAATAGTTTTTTGACTCAAAACAAAAAATACACCATTTTTAGACATGACCGAAACAGAAATGGGGGAGGGGTGTGTGTTCTTATAAAAAATACTTTTAAAGTTGCGCAAGTTAAAACGTCGCCATTTTACAGTTCACTTGAGCATATCTGTTTAGATATTTTAACAAATGGTTTTAGTGCTTATAGAATTATAGCGGTTTATAATCCTCCTTTAAACAGTAACAACAATGAAAAAACAAATTTACTTTGTTCTTTTATAAATTCTATGACAACTGTAAAAAAACCTTGTATTTTAGTGGGGGACTTTAATTATCCTACTATTTCTTGGGAAATTCCGATAAATCAAGGAGATAAATGTGCACAAAATTTTTTAAAAACGTGTTTGGAAAATAACTATACTCAATGTGTTAGTAATCCCACGCGTGGTAAAAATTGTTTGGATTTAGTTTTGTGTAATCTGCCAAGTGTGATTCATTCTGTAAATGTAACCGAACCCTTTGCTGCGTCCTGTGATCATGAAACAGTTGATTTTTGCTTTAGAGCTCAAATTCATATTTCATCAAATAAATATTTTTTCAAAAAATTTAAGAAAGCTAATTATACTGCTATTAATAATTTTCTGGCCAGCGTAAACTGGTACACAATTAAAAACCAATGCATAAGCGGTGATGGGTCCGAGGATGTTTTGCTTTTTAGTAGTAAAATCTCTGAAATTTTAAACTATTGTATTAATTGCTATGTTCCAAATGTCCCTGAGCGAAGGTTGAAACCCAGGTATCCTAAAAAAATTAAAAAACTTGCAGCAAAAAAATTAAGATTGCATAAATTAAAAAAACAAAATTCCGAATTTAAGCAAGCCTATAAGGAAAGCTGCAAAGCCTTTGACGTTGCAGTAAATGACTATTATGAACAAAAAGAAAAACTTGTGTTAAATAGCGGTAACTTAAAACAATTTTATAATTATGTAAACAGTAAAATAAATAGTAAAGTTGCTATTCCTCCACTTCTAAAAGAAAATTCCAGTTTTGCTGTTGAAGATTTTGAAAAAGCTACTTTATTTAATAACTATTTCGCATCGGTTTTTACTCAAGATAACAAAATTTTTCCTACTTTTGTGAAACAGGTTCCTGATAACGTTGGTCTCTTTTCTGTTGATTTTCCATATCATAGCGTAGCTAAAGCATTAAATAAATTGCCAACAAAATTATCTCAGACACCAGATGGTTTTCCTGCCTATTTCCTTAAGATGATTGCCAATGAAATTGCAGTTCCATTTTCAATGTTATTTGAAATGAGTATGAAAACTGGAGTATTACCTTCCAGCTGGTTACTTGCTATTATAATACCTGTGTATAAAAAAGGGTTGACATCGATTAAAAATAATTATAGACCCATAAGTCTCACTTCTGTAATATGTAAAACTATGGAAAGAATCATAACCGATTGTATATTAAAATATTTTATAGAGAATAAATTAATAACAGATGAGCAACACGGTTTTTTATCTAGGCGTTCAACGTGTACTCAGTTATTAGCTTTGTTAGAGGAGTGGACTAAGGCAGTAAATAATCGAAAACGCATTGATTGTATGTATATTGATTTTTCAAAAGCCTTCGACTCGGTCTGTCACTCAAAATTATTAGTAAAATTGAAAGCTTATTGAATTGATTTTGAATTACTGACATGGATCAAAAACTTTCTTTCTGGTAGAACCCAAACAGTCCTAGTAGGTAAAAGTTTTTCACATGAAGTTGAAGTAAATTCGGGGGTCCCTCAGGGGTCTGTACTTGGCCCACTTCTGTTTGTAATATATATTAATGATGTAATAAATTGTATTGAAGATAATTGTGGTGTAAAATTATTTGCTGATGATATGAAAATATATAGCAGTAGAACAAATCACGACTCACCAGCGTTAAAAAATTCCTTAGATAAAATCATGGTCATGGTCTGATTGTGAAAAACTGGGCGCAACAGTGACATTATTGAAAATTTCTTTATTGTTTGTGAACAAAAGATCCAGAAAATTTTTTTCAGGAGTTGGTTGTGAAACAGGCTGATACATAATCCGTTATAACCCCATAACCCGTTGTAATTACCAGACACACCTGCAATTATACCACTGAGTGCAGAATTGTTTGGCAACTTTTGTATTATATTATAATACAAGTTAAATTTAACATTTTTGGGGTTTTTTAATTATTAAAATGATTAAATTGGGTTTATTTTAAAATTTGTTTTTATATTATTTTAAGTTAATTACTGTTTTGTGTTTTATTATTGTTGATTTGTTAATGTTTTTTTTTAATTTTTAAATTTTTTATAAATTTTAGATTACTGATTTTAAGAATATTTAAGGTTATGTTTTGTTCAAAAATTAATTATTCCTTTGACCAAAAATTACTATAATTAAAAAAAGATAATAATAATGATATACTTAAACACTAAACATGCTGGATTACTATTTGGGGTTTATGTTTTGTTTAAAAAATTTTATTATAAATAATTTTGATTAAAATTGTTACAATTAAAAATGTGAAATTTAAAGCAATATAATTAAACACTAAACATCCTGGATTGCTCCAGGTGTAGCATTAAGCCACCATAATAAGACATCCCGGAAAACTCCAGGGGCAGCTTAAATATTAATTAATTAAATTAATTTAACTATATAAACTACGGTTATTAATTTTAAATTTTAAAACCCAAAATTTCTTATACAAAAAGTTTACTAAACTCTAAACATCCTGGATTTATGTTAATAAGTGTAGTTTTACATTTAAATTTAAAGGACTCTTAAATAACGGATATTATTCCTAATTTGCGGCTTTATCTTGTTTTCCTTGGGAATGAAAGTGGGAAGACCGAATAATGGAGATCTCTAGGTTTGTTGGAGATCAATTTTTTTTTCTCAGGCGCTGATTGGCTATAAGCAAAAATATATAACACAAGAGATTGGCTGAGTGTACATTAAATTTTTGATCTAAATTTTGCGAAAAAAGTAGCACTTTCGAATTCATGTGCGACTTTTCTCGCAAAGATCTGCCCTTTTCTGCTAGTTTCCCGCGTTGCGATTTTTAACACAGTGTTAGTTTTTTTGCAGTGGGGACTGCAACTTCCTTCGCACTGTTTTATTTGCACTTCCTACTGTTTTATTTGCACTGCGATTATTTTCGCACTGCGAGTCTGGCTGCATAACAAAAAAAATAAAAACAAAGCGGAGCGAAAATTTTGTATTTAAATGAGTAAAAGTCGTTTTTTTACCTTAAAATGTTAAAACTTTTTAGTTTTAATAAAATAAAGTAACTCTCTAACGTTTTTAAATAAAACAAGTTTCGAAGTGTTTTACTCCATTGAAAATGCAGCGCCTGTATTTTTTTGTTGCGCAGTTAGACTCGCAGTGCTAAAAAAATTGCAGTGCGAATAAAACAGCATAGAGTGCAAAAAAAGTCGCAGTCCCCACTGCGAAAAAACTAACACTGTGTTAAAAATCGCAGCGCGGGAAAACTGGCAGAAAATGGCTGATTTTTACGAAAAAAATCGCACACGAATTTAAAAGTGCGACTTTTTCCGCAAAATTTTGATCAAAAGTTTAATGTACAGTCGGACATTCTCTTGTCTTATATATTCTTGCTATAAGTGATTGTATAGCGTCATAAATGTGGCAAGATCTTACGTTCCAATGAGAAAATTTTGACCATCGCGTTGAACATCTTTAAATCTGACGTTTTTCACGCTGAAATTAAAAGCGTATCACTCTCCCTCAAAAAGAAATAAAAAATAAACGCGCAAGCCAAGAAAAATTAAAAAAAAATAAGTAGTCAGTGATAAGTTAATAATTATTAAATTACTGGCGTTACTTGTTTTTCTGCACATAATATTTTCTCCAAGAACGAAAGGTTACTTGATCACCCCCACAATTTCACTCTGATAGAATTCATTTTTAGTGTGTACAACGGATATAACTAAAAAATAACAAGTTTCTATTTGGAATAAAAACGCTACGGTACTTACACATTGCAAAATGTCCCGCGAGGTGAAGCCCATTTCCCTGATCGCCAGGGCCAATTCGCTTACAATGTTGTTTCCGAAAACCGTTGGGTCATCGGTGGAAATGCCGAAATTCACTCCGTCTTTCAGAAATCTACAACAACAAAAAATGAATGCGAATACTGGTGTTTTATGGAGCTCCGGGACGCAGTTTCGGTTTTTAGATTTCCGGAGCACCCTAAAGTTCCAGAGCTTAAATTCACTCCGTCATTCAAAAATCTGGACCGAAAAAATTATAATCCAGAAAAATGGGGTGCCTGAATTGGGAAAAACGGTTTTTACCTGTCTCCAACCTGCCTCCATCGAAAATTTTGCTGCCTCTTACCTGCCTCCTACCTGCCTTCACCCTGCCTCCTAACCTGTAAATGCTTCAACATAAGAGGCAGGGTCACCTGCCTCCTACCTTCCTTCAAGGCAGTTTTACCTGGCTCCAGCCTGCCTCCTACCTGCCTCCACATTGCCTCCATGCTGCTTTCGAAGCAGTTTTACCTGCCTCCTGCCTGCCTAAAGTCTTCCGGAGGCAGGTTCAAGAGCCGTCCTTGCGCGACAGGTAAAATTAAAGTAAAACTGAGGACAACTAAAACCCGTCTTATAGGAAACAGCGCGTTCAATACTACTTCACTTATAAAATAAAGTTCGTTTGCAGAAACTACGTCATATTAATAATAAATTTAACAACTTGCACTGTTTAATGGATTTTTAATTTTTATCCTAATCTATTGTTTTAATCCTATGTCTTAATAATTTATTAAAATTAATTCTTTATTTTTAGTATATTTTTGTCGTGGATGGACTATGGCGCCAACTTTTTCAAATACATCTGTTGTTGTCTCCTCTTTTTATTATGTTCCACTTTATATGGGCAAAATCCCTAATTACGGCGCGCCATAATTGTGTCATATGGCGTGCTTTTATTAGGGCGCAGCCATTATACGACCAGCGTAACAAGGCCTAATTTAAATATTTAAATGCCCTAAAAAAGATGCGCCCTAGTTAGGTCCATAGGTGGCCAGCCTCCTGGATTTTGGGGGTATACCCGACCCCCAAAATTTAGGGTGGGAAATCCCAAAAATTTTTTGGGGGTATACCTCAAATACGCCATTTTTAGCGTTTTTAGTACTGGTACCCCCCAATTTTTAGGGGGGTGTACAGGGTGCCCCCAAATTTTAGGGGGGGGGGGGGGGGTTTCGGCAATAATCGGGATTTTCGGGGGATATAACCCCCCAACTCCCTCCCTGCCCACCTATGGTTAGGACAGTAATTGTATCTGAACAATATATAAAGTCACATATTTTTTGTTTATTTATATTTTTACTCATACCTTGTCGCAGGGTGTTGTTTCCAGTTTCCCCCTTCAACAGCGCTTGTTATTATAGAAGACGTGGGACAGACTTCGAAATGAATATTTCTTCTCCTGAGCGGTATTTACGAATAAAATTCAGTTTAAAGGATCAGCACATACTGTAAAAACTCCCGTTGTGATAATGTTTCAAAAATAGTACGCCTTATAAATACAAGTATTAAAGTGTAAAGTTGGCGGGTGTTGATGTAAAGCAGCACCTTATTCAAATAGGTACTGAGGTTACAGATTTACGCCCAAATTTCAATTCAAACCCAAAAAACATGGTTTCACATTTTTTTTCTTGCAAAAACTCGATTTATTTGGTCTCATATTTCTGTTGTTCGTATTAATATCAAATTTAAATATAAAACTTCAAAATTTAATCTTAAAAAATTTATATCACAAGTTACTGCGCTTATTCTAGGTACTTAAATAAAAACTTTTTTTTGGAACAAAAAGATTAAAAATTACGTCAATTTTCTAATTGTTGAAACAGTGTCTACATCTCTCGGGAGCTATGACATCCTCACTATCAAACAATAAGTTACAAAATTTATGCATCTCACACAATAATTAATTTCCATACGGTGTCGTTTACTTGGCATGAGCATGGCGTGCACGCAGCTGATAAAACGTTTAGTATGATGTTCAATTCTGTATGAGTGCGTGCACTATTTTGTTAATGATTTTCTAGCCACATAATTAGGGGAAATACACAGTTGCGAACGCGCTTTCGAAACTTTAATCTCACTTCCGCAAGATTCAAAGATTTTGTTTTGATGCTCTTTAATCTAACGCGTTTGTTCAAACAACAATTTTCGTTCAACAATGCTTAAATCAAACTTTAAAAAAAATTTATGGTATAATAATGCTTCTTTTATCTTTTACGATCCGCGTTTTAGACGCGCATGTAGGCCGGAAAAACCGCAAATCACTAAATTAATAATTTGACGCAAAGCAATGAATTCAACGAAAACCAGGTAGCTCAGTCGGTTGGAACGGGACTTAGGTATTTGGTTTCAATCCAGATGGAGGAATCTTAACAAGTTTTTAAGCAAAAAAAAATGATTTCAGATTCAGATTTCACAGGCATTAGAAAGCAGTATACCATTAAAATCAAATTTTAATGTATTGTATTCTTCGCGAAAACGCTTATTCTGAACAGAGTGCCTTTGTCAAACAAGGCTAGAGGTTTCCCAAAAAGATCTATAATTTTTATTTTATTTTGTTTTCTATTTGGTTTTTATTAATGTAATATTATTTGGACATTACAAAATTTTAAATATTTGGATATAAAAAGAGCGCAATCTAATACCATCAGGCAATTTAAAACTATTTATCCCGTTCCCTTGCTGGCATTTTCCCCATATATACAACCGTGAAACCTTCATACGACAAGGTCGAAACCTTCGTTCTCACGGCGGTGGTATTTTTGTATGACCAATGTTTTACGTAAACCTTACCGCGGTAAACTCCACGTAAGATCTAGTTCGTATTTAGGTCATACATAATTTTTTGTGCGTGATTAGTGCCCAGTGAGCAAGCAACTTAAAATGGTTAAAGCTGTACAAGAGCAATATGCAAATTTTGGCAATATGAAATATCCTACGTAGTATACTGTATCCGTAAATAAAATCTGCATATTGCTTCCGTACAGCTTTATCGATTCAAATTGCTCGCTCATTGGGCACTAATCACGCACAAAAATTATGTATGCCTAAGTACGACCTAGGTCATACGTAGAGTGAATGCTATATTCTAACTGTCATTAATTAGGTTAATTTTTTTAAAGTTATGAGTTGCATCGCAAAATACCACCCTGCATTCATTGTAAATATCTTCGTTTCCAAGAACTCTATAGCCATGTCCAATTCTTTCAGCGTGTAAAAATTCGATCGCCTAAAACACAAATAATTAATCTCATGTATTAAGTCTTTCCCAACGCTTTGTTCAGTCTTTATAACAAGTCACTGAGGTGACAACCACCTTCTACTTACTTACCAATAAACATAAACAAAACAACTTAAAAACTTTAAACAAATTAAGAAAAACAAAAGTTTTTTTATACATGATATTTTTAGTATGATTATACATATTTTGCGGGTGTTAATATCGCATAACTTGCATATGGTATCGTTTAATTTACATGAATATTTTGTCGCGCGCATCTGATTAGTCGTTCTTTAATGCGTAGTTAAGTAATAGTACGTTTAGTAGTTTTGCGTTCAACCACTAACGAATTATGATAAATCAAAAGTTGCGAACGCATTTTACACTCCGGACTTTCGGACTTTAAACCCATTTACGTGAACGCATTTTGTTAACAACCATCATAACTTTGTTCAAATTTATTTAATTTAATTTATTGTTAACATAATATTTTTATTCAGATTTATTTAATTTATATTATTAGCATTTGGTTTTAGGTCTCAGTCTCTATTTAAGTACCACTCGGCGGATTCATGCACCATCAGACTCAGCACGTTCAGTGCTCTAGTTCCTATTTCCTTCCACGTATCCAAATAAAAAACAAATACAAAAATATAAAAAATTAACCCTTTGGGATTTTTTCGTCCAAAAAACGCTGCAAATTCGCAGAAAGGATTCCGCTCCACCGCAGCTCAGTGTTAAACTTTACACCGATCGGAAGCCGAAATGCAGAGTATAACCTGAGCAGCGATGGCGCGGAAACCCTTATGCAGATTTGCAGCGGAAAGAATCACAAAGGGTTAAAACCCAAACATAAAAAATCAAATTACATCAAAAACGTCATTGGCTCCTCCGTTTTCTCCAGCGTGAACTGTCCGATGAATTCCTAGTTTAAACGCTTCCTAAAATATTTTATTTGATAAAGTTTTGATAGATTCAGGGATAGGCATTCTAAGGTTTACGCTCAGATATTGATGCATTGGTTTACATTTAGGTTTATCAGAGTTATGCCTTCCTCACATA